>JAIFZK010000003.1:21532500-21555000 GCA_027481765.1 Tenualosa thibaudeaui
ATGTCATAGTTATGACAATGTCATGTCAGTCTTATGCATCCCTCTTCAAATAAAGTGTTACCGAGTTATTTCTAGAAATACAGGAAAAAAGTGCAACACTGCTGCTTTACAGAGTCACCATTTCAGTTGCTGATGGATGCTTTTTCAAAATAATTCAATTATTAGTTTTAACTGGGGTTTCCTTATTCTAAGCCTCTATAAATGAGGTTCTCCATATTTTTGTAATGATCACTCAATACATCAGTACACCAGCCAATAAAGTGGTGACTCCGTAAATCAGCAGTGTTGCGCTTTTTTCTTTAAAAAGTTTGATGTCACAAACGAGTTATCATTTTTCTAGCAGATTTGTTTTATAGTTTTTACACAGAGTGTTTTTTTTATTTATCTCAGTTTATGGAAAATGGTAAGCGTGATCACAATTGTTCTGTATCTGTTCTTCAATTTATTAAGTGTTGTTTTTATGAGTAGAGAGCATTACACTGTTTAAGTTGATGTTTGTGTGATGACCAAAGAGTTAAACAAAGTTGTTATGCAAGATGCCATTGACTTAAGAGGCATATATTTTGGAAATATATGTTGTAATGATGCTACAGTCACCACCGTCAGATTAGTGTCACCACCGTCAGTTCTGAAGTCACCACCGTCAGAGGGTGTTTTATTTGTTTTAAATGATTAAATGCTTACAATATGTATCTTCAGTGCTGTTGAGTTATTAAAGTAATAGTATCTTTTAATACAAAAAGCATATTTGTTAAATAAAAAAAACAATATTTGTTCTGTGTAGGCTTAAAATAAGCATTGCATGATTGTAGGTCTTTTAAAGGAGTACGCAGGAAACAATATAAAAAAAATGAACAAAAGTGAATACATTTACAACATTTAACAGCATATATGTGTACTAAGGATGCCAGACAATCAAATTCTTAGGAAATTCCTTCACCTGAAAAGAGCTTCTATAACAGCACAACCCAAGTTAAACTGAGGAACATTTTTAGAACAGAAAAGATATTAAAAATGCCACAGCTCCTTTTCAGTGACTGCATTCCAATTTTCACAGACTTGCAAAATCAATTTTTTTTCTTCCCCAGGTGGGATTAGCAGATGTTTGCAAACTGCACGGAAGCTGACCTCATCAGACATAATGAAGAGGATATGTGCCTGTAGCATGATTAGCGAACAAGCCTTATCGATATGCCATAAACCCCATGTTGCTGCAGTACTAGTTACCACCCATCTCAGGGAACGTTTCACTGGCTTTTGGCTCTCTTGGGTAATCGCTTCTCGTGACTTTACCCATACTGGCACATTAAGGTGAAGTAGTGTGAATCTGCCAAACAAACCTGAATTAAACAAAACAACACGAAAGAAAACAAACAAAATCTAAGGGCTACTTTCCTCCTGTCTCTGACACTGCCTAGCCGCAGGGTGGAGTATTGACAGCTGTGGAGCACTTTTCTCCACTTGGCAAGCTAGCTAGTGAGCTGAGTTGTTTGATATCCAAGCTAATAATGCAAAATTGCCACCCTCTGATGTTGCCGCCATTTGACTAAACTGCTAAACTGTGCTTTGAAGGGTGCCTACATAAAGATTTGATATATTTACATTCAGAGTACGAAACAGGTGTTTGAAAAACGCTGTTGACATTTTGACCCAAATTATAGATCCTTAAAAAAATCAACCAACCAATCATGGATATTCGATGATCATATTAAAGAATAAGCTCTGTGTAATGGACTAATCTCTGCAAACAGTTTTTGTGCCAATACTGTGCCTTTCATTTTGTTAACAGTAATGTAGTGTCTTTATAAATGTAAATATTGCTTTTTATTTTTTATGACATATTCAATTCTTATGGATAATCACACATGACCACCTGCAGTGGTTTTTAAATAGAATATTAAATATTTATGTGATGTGAAGTGAATTGATGGTCTAAAGATAACAAACTGCTAGCCTTTGGATTTGTTGTCTGTTGGAATTCCCTAGACAGGCCCAAACTTGTCTGAGCCTCATGTCCTTCACAAAGCTTGTCTCCAGGATCTCATCAACCTGATGTCACCCTCTCGCAGTTAAAAAACAATTAAATTCCCATCATCACCAATAATACGTTCAATTTTCTACCTGACTGGTAATTCACACACAAACACTCACACATACACACACACGGACACATACATCAGCTGTGAATTATCATATGACATTCAGATCATCAGCGACGCACCCCAGTTATCATGCGTGATAGTTTCCACCCAAAACAATAACTAATGTCTCCAATTAGACTCTTGGCAAGTGAGCATGATGGATGCTATGGTGTATATCAAATGCCCGAGACCAGGAATGAATTCTGTCCTGCTGAACAGCACACTCATCTAAATGTGTGTTTTTTCTTCACATGACACCTGTGAGTTGGGAAATGCCACACACACACACACAGAAGCAGAAATCAAATCAGATTTTGTAAAGCTTGGTGTTCGCTTGGTGGTGATTATCTATCTTGGTGGTCGTTATCTCCTTCAAACCTTTCTCAAAGATTTTATTGATCTTAGGTTATTACTTTATTTTACTTAGCAGAATTAAATTGAGTTGGATCTGAGCTTTGAAAAAAAAACATTCATCATGATAAAGATACACTGTTATCCAGGTAATGATAAAGAATGACAATAAGTTCACAAGGTCATGTGACGTGATGGCATGATCATAGTAAACCTTATGGAGAAACAGAAAAAGAATAGAGGAAAAGAGAGGGGGATGAGAAGAAAAAAAGGAGAGTCGGGAAGAGGGTGGGGAGAGAGAAAGAGAGAGAGAGAGAGAGACGAAAATGAGGGATTCTAAAAAATTGTCAAAGTATACAGACAATGATTATCGGCTGGCACAGCTGAAGGCTAACAGTTTTTTAAAGCACTCTGATGTGATTTGTGACTTCAGCACTCAGAGTCTTTGTCATCCCTCCATAATGAAGCCATTGGCAGAGACAGATCCAGCCGGCTCCCCTCTCCCTGCCTTGTTAGTGTCTGCTTACTCCTTCCTCATTATGGCTAAAGCCTTCTCTGTGCTCTCTAAGAATAACACCAGGGGTCTCTGCTGCTCATTTGCTGACCATCCCCAGCTAACTGATCCGCTAAAAGCCAATCAGAGGACGGACGAACAGAACCACCACTTTGGGCTGTATTTATAGCCCAGTCTGACTCACTGGTGCACACACACACACACCCATACAGTACCTGACAAGAAGATAATGACTCACTGGAAAGTTTGTCTTTGAGTTTGATCAAATTAACTCAAGGGGAAGTGTGTGCATCTTGTTGGACTGGCATCAGAAAATGCATTTTCTGATGCACTGTAGTCTTTCAGATTGAGCTGTGCCAACTCTGCCAGAGGTATAGACATCGAAACCACAGTGCATGATGTCATTGGAACTGTCACTGAAGCTGTCACTGTCACACACAGTCACTGCCTCTGTCACATTTCGCTTGAAGGTGGAAAATAAAAGGAATTATCTGGAGTGAATCACCCCATAGCCCAGTTGTTTCACATTGCCAAGTGCTGTCGGTAGGTATGAGAACAAAAGAATTTTGTGTAGGCCAAACAGCAAAATGGCAGCCAACACTAACTGAAGGCAAGGAAGTTAAATTTTCTGTTTAGCAATAGCTGTCAGTTCACAAATTAGGTTTGAGTTCCAAACACATTCATTCTTACACCTACTGACAGCACTCGGCAGTCACTGAAAACAGGGCAGACTGGGAAGACTGACTCTGGATTTTTCCTTTAACTCTTGATGTGCATATGGCATAATAGGATGAAAGTAGATGGAGTGGATAAAGTAGGGATGTGGATCTCTATCCACTGGTTTTGATCCTACAGCTTCCCTTCTTCTTCTTCCCTTGATTAGGGTAGTCAGGCGTAGCCAGGTTAGGCCCCCTAGTGTGTTTCCGCTTAGTTTCCCATTTAGGTCCACCACTGGTCAGGGAGTCAACCGTCAGCGGTTCGCGCCCTCTCTGATCTTAAACAGGACAATCAGCGACCAGAGGGAGGACTGAAAACAATAATGCTGAATTCAAATGGTGCGTTCCAGTGCATAACATACGCCACAATCGAACAGTAGTGATTGGTTAAAGTATCTGCCCACCATGAAGCGAACATATGCATATGTGACGTGTCAGGTGCTTTGCACAAAGTGAAACGATTTGAAAGTGCATCAGGCTAAATCAGTGAGCCACACAGTGGGTGAAAATACCTGCATCTGCGCAAATTCTGCGCTAATTTACATATAAAATGTAAATACGTCGAATAGAAATCTGGCTGCTGTGCTGATTATCGTACAGTTCTATTATTATCTGTGGTGCTAATGAAAAACCCATTGTTTAGTACAGACTGTGACCACATTTGCTGCCCAGATGATGGAATCTGTCATTGTGGCTGTTTCGCTGTGATGTGTGGGAGTCTTTTAACAGATAAACAAATTGGGTGCTGTCATCTCCTGTTAACAGAACGCTCAGTTTCATTCTAATCACTTCAGAAATCAATCAATCTCTGCTCACTGTGCTGGAGATCTAATGACTGTAATCACCAAGTATACGTGCCTGTGGTTACATAACTCCAGAGGAGTACTCTGAGGCTAGCTAGCCAAGACCTTCACCTGATAGTTTCAAACACAAGCCAGGTATCTTCAAGTAGATTTTAATCATCAGTCACATCTCCTGTGTATTCCTTAGGCAAACCAGACATTGCTGTTGTTTTTCTTTGAGTTTATGTTTTTTTCAATACATTCAGCATCAGGGAGTGAGATGTCAACAACAGCAATGACTAAGATGATGTACCAAACAACGCTATGAAGGTTTAGAGTCGGTTAGGCTTCTGCGGGCCAGTGAGCTTTGCCCTGCATCTGATAAAGAAAATGTTGCTGGCTATCCAACGTGGGTGTCTAATTAAAAAAAAGAGGTTTGGTAAATAGTAAAGTTCACACACACACACACACACACACACACACACACACACACAAAAACATCTCAGTGAGTCACAAAGATTTATAGAGGCAAAAAAACCTGCTGTGGCACAGCAATCAGACACACCTTTGAGCAACAATAATCACACTCTGTTTTTAAAGGGTAAAAAAATACTACAGTTGACTTCCTTACTCTCTGGTGAATTTCCTGTTGTACTTGAACTCTCAAACAAGTGGTTTGTCACAGTGCTTGAGCATATTTCATTCATTTATTCATTTCTTATAGAGGGACAATGTACATTTACAAGTAAAATGTAAATGCACCCAATTGTAGCCAAAAGGCTAATTTCCATTGGTAGTCCTCCTGCCAAAGAAGCATGGCAATGGCAAAACAGATACATTACATAACATATGTCTGTATATACACCCCCCCCCCCCCACACACACACACACACACAAAACTCATACCCTCCCACCCACACACAAGCACACACGCCCACACACCAACACGCCCACACACACACTCATACATTACATATATTTGTCTGTAAAACACATGCTAAAACATATGCTATTTGTAGCTGAGGCGCGGTTGTTAGGTCCATCCCATCTGCTTTAAAGCTCAGTTACAAAGATGCCTGTAGTGATTTAACTGGTGTTGGCAGTGAGACCAGGCCACTGAAGTAGTTTAGCCTCCCTTTATTGTTTTTTTGCTTATTTGTTAGTTTATTCTGAGCTATTATGTGCCCCAAGATATACATTAGTTTAGCAATTACAGTCAATCATTTAACCATTTGAACAGCTAATTACTGAACTAGAGAATTCTTCTTCCTTGTTTCCTACTATGTGAACAGAACCTGTTGTTGGTTTACTGTTAGAACAATTCTAATGATTGACAGGGTGGATACCCAATCAGAATGCATCAATGATCCTCTTTGGCCATTCAGAGGGTGTCATCGATCTTCTTTGTCCAATCAGAGAGAGCTATTGATCGGGCCATCTGTGTGAGTCAGTCACGCTCTCTCTATTTCCCCCTTTTACACCTCCGTCCCATGGCATCGATCTCCCCCTCGGAGTTCCAGAGCTCAGCCATGCACGATAAGCTCACAAAATTACACACTAAATAACCCTGCTCTAACATACACACATTCATATACATCTACACAGATGTTCTCACACAAGAAGACACAAAAAGCTGTCACCACAGCCACGAGAGAATGGAGGGGCATTAAGGTGTGTGCGTGCGTGTGTGTGTGTGTGTGTGTGCGTGTGTGCATGTGTGTGTGTGAGTGCGTGTGTGAGTGCGTGTGTTTGTGTGTGTGTGTGTGTGTGTGTGCGTGTGTGTGTGTGCACGCGTGTGTGTGTCGAGAGCCGTTTTTCACCCAGCTACCCTTTTGTGCCACATCCAATCTCCTGATTTGTAACCCGGCATCACCACATCCATTGTTCCTGTCAGTCCGGCTTTAGAGCAGAATTACTCTCTAATATTAGGAGAAAACATGGCCCCCAAGTCATCACTCCCACATGAAATATAAGCTCAGGCTATGTCCACTCTGTCTGTGAAAGCACTAGGGACATACACACACACACACAGAGACGCATGCACACACACACACACATGCACACACACACTCACACACAGACATGCATACACACTCACAAAGACGAGAAAGAATATAAAGGCACACACCATTTGTAACCCTGAATAAATCTGGCAGGCTTTAGTAGCCATACATACACCTCCTCACACACCTTTTTTTACAATCTCTCAGTAAGAATGAGAGCATGATAGCATATTTAATAAATATACACACGCCTGAACACTGATGAATTGTGCGAAATATATTAGAAGCTATTATAGATCAAACCTCTCACATAGTATCTTACAGATGTACACAGACAGACACATGCACACACACACACACACACACACACACACACACACACATGGACACATGTGCAACAACAGACATGTGCAACACTCAGCTCTTTGCTATATTGTGTCCTCAGCATTGGATGGTTTCTGCTTTTACAGTATTTTTTCCTTAGATAGACACACACACACACACACACACACACACACAAACAAACACACACACACACACACACACACCTCTGTTTGCAATAGGGTGCCTGACATTCTAATACACAGCAAGTCAGTGTGTTTCTGCTTACTGCATGCTGCATAGCATTTAAACCCCTGACAACAGAGGAGCCATAATGGGCTGAGCACAAACTTGACCCAACACAGGAGACAGAGTACTCTAAAGAAGTATAAAACCCAGCACATCCACTGACTGGACAGAGGGAGTAGAGGGAGAGTCAAACTGACTGGAAAAATTACAGAAATGGCTGACAAAGAAAGAAAGAGAGGGAGGTGTGAAGAAATAAAAAGTTAAAAGAAAGAAAGAAAGAATCTCAGATGTTCAAATAGACTCCACTATTCCTCTCCTTCTCCCCTGTCTTTCAGGTCAGTCTGTGTCCCTGTGTCTTTCCTGTCTCTCACTGTCACTCTCTCAAACAGACAGGTGGCTCCTCCCCTCTCCTTTACCATTGTTTTCCTCTCTTCTCTTTTCCTTTTTTTCTTCAACTCTTCTCTTTTCTTCTTCTCTTCTCCTCTCCCTATTTCTGTCCCTATTCTTCACTCTTCCTCTTTCTTTGTCTTGTCATCTCTTCACTGCTCGTGTGTGTGTCTCGAAACAGACCGCCGGGACCCTTTGATGAGGTGCACCGTCTGGGGAATCACAGCCAACTGAAGCTTTCTGCCTCTGGCCCGGATCTAGAGGTGGAATCCATATGGAAACCAGTGTGGTGGCTCTGATCCGTCTCCAATCTGGTTGTGATCTGGGCCGGATTGGGCTGCTGTCCCTGCGCTGGGCTGTGTGCAAAAACTAGCGGTGTGTGAAGCCTTTTCTGTGGCGGAGAATGGTGAGATCTAAGAGAAGGTCTAAGCTTTGGGATTTGAGAACGGAGGTCCTCTTGTCTGCCTGGCTCAGGCTGTCATGGGCATTGGTTATACACTTCTCTACAAGCTCTGTACATTTCCCTCGGTCATACATCACTGAGCAGCTCCGCATGTGCACCCATCCACCCAGAAACTACCGTGGCAGCTAAGGTGCTATAGCAACTGCATCAGGACCTCATTAGACAGTGTGGTGAGTGCTCTGGTGAACACAACTAAGTAAGGGAGACAGAAGATGTATGTGCTCACACACACACACACACACACACACACACACAAACATGCACATGCGTGCATGAATTCACATTAACATCTCAGAGAACAAAAGCCAGACAGGAATATAGATCTATGTAGTACATTAGTGAAGACATATATATGTGTGTACGGTCTGTGCACCCTCAAACACTGGTTCCCAAAGGAGGTACGCTTAAGAAATGCACTAAAACTATGTATTTCCAAAGGTGCCAAAGAGAAAAAATTCAAACAGTTGATTTTTTATATCCTGTCCAAACTCTAAAGCACGAGTATTTTTGAGAACAAGTGACTTGCGAAATTGCTGTTATTAGACTCAGGAGAAGCAGAGTAAGGCTGAAAAACAAAGAAGCGAGAGACGTGAGAAATTACCGGAAGATTCTCCATCCACATGGCGTCAAAGCCTGATAATTTCTTCACAACCCACCCCACCCCACCCCACCCCCAACCCTACCCCTTTCTCCAACCCATATGCTCTGAGTACGAGAGCGAGAGCAAGGTAACACAGGGAATACAAAGTTCTAATAAAATATTGAGGTGACATGGCTAACTGTCCACGTCCAAACGAGAACATATTTTATTGGACGTGTCTTTAATGCGCGAAGCTCTTCCACAGCTGACGAGGGTTCTAGCCATAAGAACATGATAGAGAATGCCAGGCTCAAGGGGCAACACTCAGAAAAAAGACAGAAATTTTAAACACAGTGGACATACTTGCTATGGCTTGCTTGAACTAATGCTTATGCTTCTCAAGTTGTATTTTATAGTAATATGCCACCTTGATTCTAGATTCATTTAGGGATTTGTTGATGTCAATATCAATTAGCTCTTTCTTAAGAATATAATTTCATACGTTTTTATATATCATATAAAGTATTCACAAGAGCATCCACCCTATCTGTGTGTGTGTGTGTGTATGTGTGAGCTCAGGGCTGTTTGTTTGTGATGCGTGTGCACTAATTGGGACGATGTGACACTAATTGCCACACTGCCATCTGGCAGACATGAACACTGCGCACCCGTACCACTAGACCAGTTTCTACCACACTGCCATCAGACTGTTGAACTCCATGCGTCACCTGCCTCCCCCCTTAATACCCCAGGTCGCAAGGCCCATGTGAGTGTGTCCACATAGCGTGTCTTCCTACTACAACACTAGGTCACTTCCCTTGAGCATTTTCTGAATGTGCAATAAGACTCTGGACTGTGCAATTAGGACTGTGTAAAAAAAAATTGCATCTTATTTATTACCAGTCATAACCTTTTGTATTTACTGGACTGTGCAATTAGGACTGTGTAAAAATCATGCACTTTATTTATTACCCATCATAGCCTTATTTGCATATATCAACCATATTTGTATATATTATTTAGTAGTTTTGTAATTTGTATATTTATTTCTGTACCTATACTGCTTCTCTGTGCATCTGTGGGCTGTTCGAACGACATCTTACTATACTTTGTATAGTGCCAATAAAAGACCTCTACTTCTACTATCTAATTAAGGCAAGGATGCATTTTTCAGTGGCATGGCACTGTGTGTGTGTGTGTGTGTGTGAGAGAGAGAGAGAGAGAGAGAGGGAAAGAGAGAGGGGAGGGAAGGGTAGAGCAGATCATAAAGAATGCCATTAGTGGCACACACCCCTGCCCCAGTCCCCAGCATCCCTATGCATGCCAGCCTGTCAGCGGGGCACACAAGCCTGCACATGACAATGCTATGGCACAGCATTACAAGCTTTGGAATCTGCTTCCAAGATTGCCGCATTGCTATGTGATGATGTGGGCAATGCGTGGGTCCCCTCTCTGCTAACCACAGCACAGTGGTGCACAGGGAGAGAGAGAGAGAGGAGTGTAAAGATGAACGAGAGAAAGAAAAGAGAGAGAGAGAGAGAGAGAGAGAGAGGTGGCATGTGGGTATGTGGCTGAGGTGCCAGATGTCTGATGGAGGCTAAGTTGGCTCAAACGCCACTCGAGGGCTCAAGGGTTTGGTATGAGAGCAGGAGTGGGGGCATACTGCTGTTGCTGCTGCTTTTCTTGATGCAGCCTAGGCTAGACTCTATGGAAGTTTAACATTTAACATTTAACATCTTATTACATGTGTGTCGTGGATTACATTCATTCATTTAACTCTCCTTTTCTCTCTCTCACACCCTCTTTCTCTCTTCCTTACTCTTATTTCTATCCTTCCTTCCTTCCTTCCATCCTTCCTTCCTCATCAGCGTGAGAAGGCAGCTCCTGCTTCTCTGATCTCAGGCGAAGCGTTCCTAATTGATTCTTTAAGGGATAAGCTCCCTGTGCCACCCCACTCCCCCCAGTGCCACCCCACTCCCCCCAGTGCTTCTTACAGAAATCACACTTCCCAGGCCCTCAGAACAAGGGATGCAGGGCTGGAGAGAGAGAGAGAGAGAGAGAGAGAGAGAGAGAGAGAATGAAGACAAGAGACAGAGAGATGGTGAGAAGTAGAGTAGGGATGGAGAAGTGTAAGGGGAAACAGGGATAGATAGAGTGAGTGAGTAAGAGAGGGAGAGAGAGCAGAGGCCTAGCAAAACAGATTAAACACATTTCTCAGATCTTCACTTCCTCATTCACCCCAATCCTCCGTCCTCCCCAACTGGTCATTACTTCACCACCCCCACTCATCTCTTTTCTGCTCTTCCCCTCTCCCCTCACCTCTCTTCTCCTCTCCTCTCCCCTCCCCTCCTCCCCTTCTTCCCCTCTCCTCTCCCCTCCTCCTCTCCCTCTTCTCCTCTCTGCTCTTCCCCTCGCCTCTCCCCACCCCTTGTCCCCTCTTCCCCTCTCCCTTCACCTCCCCTCCTCTCCCCTCCCCTCCTCTACTTTCCTCTCCTCTCCCCTCCTCTCCTCTTCGCTCTTTCCCTTCCTCTCCTCTCTGCTCATCTCCTCCTCCCTCCCCTCCCCTCCTCTCTTCTCTCCCCACTACCATCTCTTCTTGTTTCTTCCTCCATACGTCTCCACTCCTCTCCTCTCACTCACTCCTCTCCCCCTGCTCCCCCACCCCCACCCCTCTACTACCACCCCCTGCATATGTGAGAGGTTTCTGCATAATTAGTCTCTGCTAAGCAAATCTGGAGAGGTAAGGGAGTGGGTGTGAGTGGGTAGATGATTTTAAGTGGTATGTGCGTGAATGTGCGTGTGTGTGTGTGTGTGTGTGTGTGTGTGTGTGTATGTGTGTGTGTGTGTGCTGGCAGAGGGGTTGCATAGACATGTGCACATCGTAGGCTACATCTATAGCTGTGTATGTTTTGTGTGTGTGTGTGTGTGAGAGAGAGAGAGTGTACGTGTGTGTGTGTGTGTGTTCCTGTGGGCACTACTGATTAGAGTATCTTGTCTACAGTGTGAAGACAGCTGCAGGCAACAGGCTTTTATTGTGAGAAAAGTGGCTGGTAATGTATCTGAAAGTGTTTGCATGTGTGTGTGTGTGTGTGTGTGTGTGTGTGTGTGTGTGTTCATGACACGTTTTGGGTGAAAGATATGTGATGTAACACAGCCAAGCACTAAATATTCTAAAGTGCTTCTCTGGTTATAGAAGAACATAGTACACACCTGCTATAGAACTGATTCTACCTTTATGAAAAATATTATTATAATATATTATTATAATATTATAAATCGCTGTGTTACAAAACAGAAGAAATATCAATAGCAACTGAGGGACTTACTCTATGTAAGAAAATCTTTTACTTGTGACAGTGAGCATTTTATGCTAGCACTAACCCCATGCTTGAATTTAAGACTACTTGATTACTTCTCAGACGGTGTGTTTTAGGATGAGACATCATCCAAGGCAGGGGGCTGATTTGGATGATCTTAGCATCCAATCATGAATAGTTTCAATGCCCATTAACGTTAACACTGTGTACTGACTGGTAATGTTAGAAAGCTAGCTACACAAGGTAGATTGCTGATGTGTAAGTAACAACAGATATTTCGTAACCCTTCTTGTTGACAATGAATGCTAATTTCTCTTGGGCTGTCATTGTGTATTACCAGTAGCTTTGTAGTTAATTTTAATGTTAGGTGGAGGACTTAATAAGGGGTAATTATCTTTGTCTTTATTATTGTAAATTCACGGGACAGTGACAATGTGCTGAGTTTTAAGCAACACTCCATGATGGAGGCTTTATATTACTTATTGTCTGGTTTGATACACTCAGGGGTCTCCAACTTTTTTTTCGTCTGAGAGCTACTTTGAGTAAATAATCGTGGTCAAGCTACTCAACTACTGTTTACATTAGTATTATTGCTAGACCTATAAATATTACATCCTTTACCATCTTACACACTTACAACGCAAAGTGCTCTTCTAAAGTGTCATCTAAATTTGTGGGAAGAAATATATTTCCTGATCTTTATTGGCCCCTTTATTTTCCATACCTACAACCAAATCTGATACATACTAAACATTAACATCAAAGAACAGTAAATCTGTGAGAATCATTTTGTACCAGACAGAGCAGGATGTTTTTGAATTTCATGACAGAATTGTTAAAAATTCCAGGAGGCGATTTCCAGGTGCTTCAAGTTTTATGGTTGATGCGCTGTCCGTCTATATACAGTCATTGGTTAGTTCAGTTTGTTTTGATAGTGTTAGCAGTTTGATACTGCTGGGGTATAGGGGCTCACACTCACACTCAGGTCAGGTCAGGTCCAGTTAAGCAGACCCAGTGTGAAAGCAGACCCTCTCATAACAGAAACCACAGGACTGGTGGTGTCATTGTGGTGAAGTGTGAAGGGAGGAGCCATCCAATGGTTCACTAGCAGTGCCATTGTTTCCTCTATATTTAGTTGCCATTTTGAGATTCAGCTGCTGTATTAGCCTGCAGAAGAGCCTCTGAGATGTGCTGGCAGTAATTACATATGGGTGTGTATCAGCCTGGCATTTACCTGATCTTTCAAAGCACCATCTCTCACCAAACACCATCTTGAGACCATGCAGTGCAGTTTATGATGTGAACAAATTAAAAAAAAAAAATCTATCAGTCTAGAAAGTTCTGTGAATCAATTTGCCCTTTAAAGAAGGAAGGAGCAAAGTCTCTTTTGTTTGCGGGTCAGTAGGTTCTATCAACACTTGGTTAATGCCATGGTATAATGAAGCACCCTGAGGCTAGTTTAGTGTTTGCATTTAAATCTGCTGATAATCTCCTCATTTGAAATGTAAAGCATAATCACACACATCCACTCCAGAAACCACCCCACTGTTCCTCTCTTCAGGCTAGGCCTGTGGAATGGACAGCATTCAAACACGATACCATCTAGTAAATGACATGCTCTGCAGATACTCATACTATACACTAAACATACTTCAAATATAGTCCAGAAAAAGTATATTATTAAGGGTATACAATATACTATTTCTCAATCATAGAAAGTGTAGGCTGTAGTCAAAGTTTCATTTGAACTTCAAAGACCATATCTAACAGGAAGGCAATGATATGCGCTAAAGAATTATTATTGAAGAGTGAAGAATTATAATTAAGTCAAATATTGTGAAGAAATGTGAAGAATGTGTGTGAAGTGTGTCAGAGAGAGAGAGAGAATGTCTGTATGTATGTGTCTGTGCGTGTGTGTGTGTATGTGTGTGTTTATCTTAAGAAGAGAGTTTAAACCCCCCCTCCAAACACACACACACACACACACACACACACACACACACACACACACACACACACACATCACCCTCACCTCTACTTCATTTGCCCGTATGCATAATTCAGCAGTGGCTGTGTGATTGATTCTTATCTCTGGGAGCTGCACTAATAGAGGATTGATTGATCTGGCCTGGCCTGCAGGGGTTAAGGAAAGCCGCCACACACACACACACTCTCTCTCTCTCTCTGTCTCTCTCTCTCTCACACACACACCACACCTCAGGATTGACAAGGTCTCCAACAGACAGGTCACAATCAGAGCCCGCAGCCAATGCGGGGTTGAGGCAAGAGCGGGGCCTAATGACCAGGAAGTGCTGCCTCAGCTACTGGTGAGGTGTCTGGCCCTCTGAGATACACACCTACCTGTGATCAAGCACCTACATCCACCCAGTACACATGTATTAGGACCAGAGTGCATCTGAGCTATGTGCATATGTGTGTTTGTGATGCAACCTGCATGGACACATCTCAAAGGCGTTTAGGAGAAACAGATCTGAGCTCAGTAAGATCTTATTTATAGTATTTATGCAAGGCAAAGATAAGGTCCTCTGGGAAGTGCATCTATGTGACGTGGACCTGATGCTGATGAGTTTGCCAGGGATAGAATTACTGGAAGTTGGCCAAGGACTGGGACAGACAGAGAGAGAGACTTCATTCACACAATGAAGTGTGTGTGTGTGTGTGTGTGTGTGTGTGTGTGTGTGTGTGTGTGTGTGTGTGTACATGGCACAGGTGTATAGGAGGAAAAGGGAGCGTGTATGCGTGTGTCTGTGTGTGTCTGCGTGTGTTTGTGTGTGTGGCACAGGTGTATTAGAGGAGAAGGGAGTGTGTATGTGTGTGTGCGTTTGTGTCGGTTTGTTTGTTTGTGCGTGCGTGTGTGTGTGTGTGTGCATGACACAGGTGTATAGGAGGAGAAGGGAGTGTATATGTGTGTGTATTTGTGTGGCACAAGTGTATGGGAGGAGAAGGGTGTGCATGTGTGTGTGTCTGTGTGTGTGTGTGGCACACATCTCTCACAGGTGCAATAGTGGCCGAAGCGGAGTGGCGGGGGGTGAGTGGCAAATCTAATCCAATCTGCTGGGAAGGTTTGCAAGCACAGCTGCAGGCCCAGTCAGCAGGTGTCTGAGTCACGGAGCCGATATTGATTAAGAGCCATTAGGCAAAGGTTCATGTTGTGTGGAGAATTGGATAGAGAGAAGGAAATTGATATAGAAGAAAGAGAGAGAGAGAGAGAGAGAGAGAGGACGAGAGAGAGACAGATCAGATGGTTCAATAAGAATGATTATGGCAATTAGGGAGGAGTGGAGAGAACAACACATTGGCCCAGAATGGGATAGTTGGGAGATCTCCATGTTAGATCTCCAAAACACACACACACACACACACACACACACACACACACACACACAAATACACACACACACACACACACAAACAGACATGCCAAAAAATAGCAGATGCACAGACTCATTTACCCTACACACACTCACACACACACACACACATAAACACACACACACACTCACATGCACACACACAGATACACAACATATACGCTCGCACACACACATGCACACACATATACACGACAGTTTACAGAAAAATAACACTTGCCCTAAAAGTCTTATTAGTTTCACAGGGGGAAGGACTGTATACACAGAGATCACCACCCGGACAGCTCTCCTATTGATTCCCAATGAAACTCAATCAGTGTGAGCACGTAGAAAAAAATGCTATTGACCGCGAATTGACTGAGCTCCGAATGAGCTCTGTGGACGCTAATATATTTTTAGCGGCTAGCGTCATTACAGCCAAAAAGGTATTCTATGAATGCAATCATTTGCAGCTAAACAGTGATCACAGGTGAGCACTGCTGGTCAGACAATCTCTACAGGGGAGAGAAAAATCTTTATTTGTCTTTCTCCAAGCCAAAAGCAGGAGGTGCTCTGTTAACCGATAAAACAAATAACAAACAAACAAATAAAAAAAATAACCAAAACAAACACACATCACATTAGCCTGCGATTCTGAAGCTCACACTCTGCAGGTAGGAACACATGGTAATTGGTTGGCTGGATTTTAGGTGTTATTGCTTTGTTTTTCTTCATCTTAAAGACCTATAGGGAAGATATCAGAGACAGCAGCCGCAGCATGCAGCCAAATCATCACAATGCCAATAGTATTGTACAGCAGTTGCCATGCCACCAGTCAAACATTCCTATGCAATTGTACCTCTTGTTTCTTTATACTACATGCAGTACTCTAATAGATAGAGCTATTTAAGCTCCTCAAAGTCTCCAGTTTGATTCTGTAGAACTACAGTTAAGTCAGAGTCTCCTGTCAAGCAACCTCACTCATAAAGGAAGAGACAACTGAAAATGATCAACTATAATAATCATTATCGTCCAGAAGGAAAAACAGACATACACATGCAAACGCACACACACACACACGCACCACAGGAAGCCAGGATGCAATTAATGAACCTTCATAGGGTAAATTCAGGCCGATTAAAGTGAAAATGTTTTCCCAATCAGAATCTGTCTGAGCATTGCGACATACAGAATGAGATCTGAATGCATTAAGACTTAATGCTGACACAGCTCCAATTCCATGGCAGATATTTTCATTAAAATAACATTTGAGCATCTCTAAAACTTCTGGCCTTTCATTCAGAAAACCTGCTTGTTTATTTCTATTCTCTTTAGCTTGTATTTAAATCACAAGTTGAAGTGAACTGCATGCCTAAGCAAAATGCTCTGAGACGTTAGCTTTAGGGATCAACTCAATGGCTACTGCATCTAATATCTATATCTGCAAAGAACATTTTAGCATCACAAAAACAGACTTTTGGAGATCTTAAAGGTTCCTCAGGGGCCTTGAAAACCCTCCTGCCTTAGTGATCTCTAAAGAGGAACTTTAATGAGTTGGTCCGAGAGACAAATACAGAAAGGAGGTTGAGCATGTGGAACCACCAACATCCCTCGTCTGTGATAAACACAGCCAAAAGTGCCTGAGGGAAGATCAACATGGGGCTGAAACCAGCCAGGAGGAACCTGCTGGGCCTGCTGTTGATTCTTCTTCCACCGTTGCTACACAAGCAAAGCTGAGAACTACTGAAATATGGAGAACCTTTCATGAACTAATGCAGAACAATATGATAGAACATGAATCTGCTACTGGTCATAGCCTCTGGACAACATGAAGAACTGCTTAAAGCACACAACACAATGTAACTTACAATGTCACTTACTCTCTCTCACACCAAAGTGGCTACCGATGTGTGTACCATGTGTGAATATGATGACTCTGGGCATCAAAATATTGGGTAATATTCCTCAGTAGCAACCGAGCTTCGCAGTCCAACTACAGACATGGAGAAACCATGGACAGAAACTCTGCCTTCTGTGTATCATTAAAATGAGTTTGATTATTACAACATAGCACTGTATATCTGTGTGTGTGTGTGTGTGTGTGTGTGTGTGTGTGTGTGTTTATGTATGTGTGTGTGTATTGTTGTACTGTATATGTGTGTGTGTGTGTGTTTGTGTATGTGTGTGTGTACTGTATATGAGTGTGTGTGTGTGTGTGTGTGTGTGTGTGTGTGGGGCCAACTTCACACACAGACAACATTGAACGCGTGCTTTCAAACGGCAGCTATCATTTACTGTACTGGGCTCTCACTGGTTGCGGTTGCAGGGCGGGCCTTCTCATTAATATTAATGATACCTATTCCCAGAGCCCATCCATCTCCAGGTACACAAGCATGCATGGGCAAGCCACAAGTCTTAGATTTATGGCTTTGTCACTGACTTCAAAGAAGAAAGAAAAGAGAATCTGAGAACACAAGAGACTGAGGTGGAAGGACTAACACATTACGTACCCTTGCACCTGTGCAGCCCTGTAGCCGTACAGTGCTTTTTAAAGGCACACCTTTAAAAGCAACATTTTTAGGTTAATCTACCAGCTTCGTGGTCACTTTGATGATTAAATGGCTCATTATGGGGTGAATGAAGGCCCTGTCGGCCAACTCTAGCGTAGGTTATGAAGATATTACACTTGCAAGATCTGAAACACGAGTCAGAAGAAAAAAAAAATTTATTACCAGCTTGTCAGTCAACGTAACACATGAAAATGATCAGTAGTAAATTCACATGGTGAAAATACCCTGCTGTAAAGGAATAATGGAAAGGCATACAGGACAGAGGTGGAGAAGGGGGCGAGCAGAAAGATGGATGACAAAGTTAACAAAGAAAGAGAGAGAGAGAACAGAATGAAATACAAGAAAGAAGAGCAGAGGTGCAAAGAGACAGGGAGGTAGGAGTGACAGAAAAGAAAGAGAGAGAGAGAGAGAGAGAGAGAGAGAGAGAGAGAGAGAGAGAGAGAGAGAGAGAGAGAGAGAGTGTGTGTGTATGGGAGCCAATCCCCTGAGCACCTCATTTCCAATCACAATCAAAACAAATCCTCTCATCCAACCCTGAGCCCCCAAACAGCTGCGGACGCCTCCTCTGTGACTGGGTTTTGGGTCTGTGTTGCAACCAAGCACACACACACACACATACTCTTGGGGGTGAGGAGGGTAATTGAAGAGCGATAAACCTCTGGCATGCTACAGCTCACAAACATGTCTATGTGCAAAGCAAACCAAAGGCTGAAATACACTCCTGCCTTCCTGAGTTATCTCCATTAGAAGCCCTTGTCTCTTACAGGAATAGCTTTAGACACCCCTGAGTTGGGATGGGTATCGAGGACCGGCATTACAGTATATTGATAGTGGGTTTGTGCCTTGTCGGTAACAATGAATCGTTAAGCTCCCCTACTAACTGTGCCGCTATTGGTATTTTATGACTTTGTGTCATTCTCTACTCAATCAAGGCCTTTCATTTTCACTTGTTTGTGTGGAGGAGAAGCGATCTGCTTTATGATAAAATCAATGACACGAATCTGATTGACTGAATCTGATTTCGAACGCTGGGAACACAGCAGACAGAGCGACGTTTAAAAGTGCGACTTCAGCCTTTGACTTTATTTTAGTAAAATATCAGAAAACATTGGGCAAGATGGTGGCCTGTGAAGAGAGACACACAAGCAACCTAATGAAACATCTCTCTCAATTCTCATCTCTCAATTCTCACTGTACTTTAATTCCTCACATGAAGCACTGTAAAGTTTTGACTGCTTCATGCATCTTCAACTCAGAATGCACCAGTGCCTCAACTATGAACACAATGATTCCCATGACTTGTCGTTGGCTATAGACAACCAAGTCCCTAGGGCTGAAGGTTACTGTTTATTGAGGACATAGGAACTAAAATTGTAATTGTATATCACATATCCAATCAAGTGTATGGGTCAGCCATTGATCCGGCTCCAATCTGCCATGGATTTGGCACTGATGTGGAGCAGATCTTTCTGAGTCAAGACCAAGGGTGAGGTTCAAATGATGCCCTGATGAGCGCACTGCAGGTACTTCACTATACAAGGACCCATGAACTGATGTGCCCTTTCCTTGATCTCACATGGATCCCCTGAATCTGCATACAATCAACCAAGTTAGCGACAGAGTTAGTAGCTATCAAGCAAAATCTCACTGCAAACGAAAGTATGAAAAAAAAAATCAGAAAAGAAAAGCCCAACCCCAGCTGATATCCTTCCATGATGTTGGGCATCCATCAGAAGCATTGCTAGATCAGGGCCAAGTCCAGGCCTCAACTGCAACAGCCAATTCATCCTCTACTTAAGACAGGCTCAGTGTACAGGCATATGCCAGACCCTGCATGCCAATGGCACCATCAGGCAGGGAGATCCGGCTGCTCTGAATCCAGAGACTCCATCAGCACACAAAAAGCACAGCAACAGTGTCCACGCATAGTGTGGATTATTCTCAGTTACTGGTCCAAAGCCCATGATGGTTAGAGAGAGAGAGAGAGAGAGAGAGAGAGAAATGGACCAGAATAGCACTCAGGCAATCATGTATTCTTACTGAAACCAGACCTTTTAAATGAAGTCAAAATGGCAACCCATGCTAATCCAGCTGATAGTATTGACAGTGGCATTAAAGGGGACCATACAGTGCTTAAACAATGGTAGCCAGCTAATAAAGGACAATCTCACCTCCATAGGCATTAAATATAGTTTTGGTAATCTTTATATTATCTGCCAAGTCATATTGTATAACAGAAGGTAAAATATTATTTGGATCTTCAAAGTGTGATGTTTTTATCAGCTATTACTGCTCTAAAGGTTGGTAAATGTCACTGAGTAATACAATGGAACATATAGCCTGTTAAATTTCTGCTTGAATCTTGACAGTAATAAAACTTTACATCTTACACAGTTTTTATACATATTTAGTAACAAGGTTAGAGGAAATATGGGGTTAGGAATAGTACATACCAGTGTGACATGAACAACATAAGATACTAACGGGTACAAAAGCATTGTGCAACATATGGGGGAGACAAGCAGTTGAGCTGTCCAGCTGTGTGCTGAAACAAAAAAGTTCTATTTTATTACTCAGTTTGAGATTGATATTTAAATAGCATATCTTATTATATGACAGCTGAAATGGTATGTGACATTGAAAACTCATATCCCCATGGTTACTAGATATTTGATGTAGAAATACTGGCCATCAGTGTTTGCTTTTGTAATCGCTAACAAGAGCTAAGATAAAAAAAAAGAAAAAAAACATTCTTCATTGTCCCAGCAGTTACTGGTCAGTGTCACATCCCTGTGTTTTGGCCTAGGTCATAAAGGCTTATTTAAACAACACTCAAGTCAATAAAAAAGACTTAAAGAGACCCTACATAGCATTTTCATAGTCATAAAATTTAAATTTAGATATCATTGTTTTGGTTGACTGACCTGATCTGCAAAAACTGTGACCACCTAGCGTTGCCTTTCAGCAAACCAGCCATGCAATTTTTGAGAAGCAGCTCATCTTTTGATTATGACAGTATTGGGATTTGTGCTCTTTCTCTATGGAGCACCCCCTACAGCTTTTGGGTGCATAATGCAACAACAATGCGAAAAAGAAAACCAGGGTAGCTGAGCTCTTCTTTAATGCACGGTGTCTCCCTATATTACCCATACTTGAGCATAAGATGATCATGATGAAAGGATATTGCAAGAGGGAGACCCATTAAGTTGCAAGAAATCCAAACATTACTGACACATGGGCACTTTAAGCAGCTGGCCAAATTGTCCTGTGGCTGCCATTGCATAGCTTTACTTTACTGGATCAATTGATGGGTAAATGGAGTAATTTACCACCTGATTAGTCAATACATAGACAGACTGACTGACACCCCTCTCTAATCTGTTCATTTACAGCAGCAGACTGGTGGATCTGTGATAAACCAACAGGGGGCACTATAACAAGCAAAGGTAGGACTGATGTTAGCAGAAATAAGAATGAATGTACCTACAGTATGCTAATGTTTATCTCTGCAACCACAGAACGCTATTCCCATTCAGTGTTATTGTCAGATACAGAGATCTTGTTAGCACATGTTCCAGTGTTCCACTTTGACATCAGAAGCTGTTCAAATGCAACCAACAGGATAAGCATGCGTGATGAGTGTTGCCAGCATTCTAACAATGGAACTGAATGTCAAGGCAACTACATCTGAAACTGGCTGTGGTCAGATTCCCCACTGATCTGACCTTTAGTGGAGGAATCCCTGGCTTCCTGTCTGGGTGAAAGACAAATTCTCTGGTCCGCAGATTAATCTGTGAATGGGCTCCGTATAACAGGCCACGTAACTCACCCATCTGTCTGTACTGCTGCATGCAGATGATACACTGCAGTGCACACACACACACACACACACACACACACACACACACACACACATCTGTCTGTTCTCCTCTACGCAGGTGATGAAGAGTACTGAAGTTACACACACATACACTCACACACACACGGCAGAAATGTCTAAAAGTCACCCGGTCATACACACACACACGCACACACACACACACACATACACACACACACACACACACACAGTGGCTTCAAGTAAGGGACTCATCAGAGTGGCTAGAGTGAGTGTCAGAGAGCCCATTGATCAGAGAGCTCAGGGCCGTCACAACCAACACACCCACTCATTCTCACCTCCATCCATCCTACTGCAACACATCAATCACACACACACACACACACACACACACACACACACACAAACACACAAAGATGCACACAAGCACACACACACACACACAGACACTTCCTCTCTCTCCCTCACACACAGATGCACACAAGCATACACACACACACACACACATACAAGCACACACACACAGACAGACACACAAATATATCTCCACCCTTGTCTCATACCACTGCTTCGGAAAGATTAGAAGCTGAAGGAAATTTCCACACAAGGTTTCTTTGCACAGGGGGCTCATTTAAGCTTTGAAACAGGACACCAGCACACACACACACACACACACACACACACACACACACACACAATGTTTCTCATGTACACTCTAACTCATAGTATTGCATAGTTGGTCAGTTTCAGGTAAATGACCCAGAGATGCTGGAAGGTAAATGAGATATTTGATACAGTCAGCTTTACAGTCTGTGTGTGTGTGTGTGTGTGTGTATGTGTGTGTGTGTGTGTGTGTGTGTGTGTTTGTGAGTCAGAGCCCAGACAGCTCAACCAGGT
>JAIFZK010000003.1:21565000-21622500 GCA_027481765.1 Tenualosa thibaudeaui
CACATTTACTGAGCTAGAGGCTCTTCATACAATGTTTCTCTGTTTAAGCACCAGGGTGTTTCAGTCAGTTGTGATTTGAGCTAATTAAAGAATCGGTTCTCTTATTTGAGTTCCCTAAAGCTGTGATTTTTTTTGTGTATTTGTGTTGATATTCTGCCAGCTGCTGGACAAATGTTCACCTTTTCTTCTGACATTTTATTTTTGAATTATAGTTTTACATTCTAATATGTCCCTGCCACTGACAATAGTTAGGCTAAATAATGCAACCCCGCTCCAACACACACACATTCATAAACACACACACATACATGCACACACGCAACATTTTATCAAAACAGTGAGCTATATCTCATTAGTATGATAAAGGTCTCTCTTTGCGTAGACAGTGCAACACTGACTTAGTTGATGGGTGTGTTTACCTGGGTTGTGTGAGACTTGCCATTCGTCAACCTGGGCCTAATCCAATTACAATGATGAAATTGTGAACCACTTCAAAACATGATTTAGACTCAGTTCCTGCTAGCCGGCCCCAATGAGGGATCCCAGACTTGTGCAAGAGCCTATAGGGAGAGGCTAATTCATTCATGCCAGGTCTAATGGATTGGGACTGAGTGGTTGGAAACAGCGGCGTCTGTTATTAAAAGTTGCCCAAAAGGGCCGCACCCCATCTGCAGCCTGCATGAAACAGCTCTCCATTTAACCCTAATCAAATCCAACACTCCACTCACAGAGCCGAGGACTCACTCACCACACTACAGTACACAGGGCCCCAGGAACAGACCAAAAGAGAAATGAGAGAGAGATGGGAAAAGAGAGAAGATGGGGAAGGAAGAAAGATGAGACGGAGGGGGGGTTATTCTCAATAAGAGAGGGTTCCAAAAGGTCTGTGAGTGTGGGCAAATGGCCCCAGTCACAATTAATCTGCTCAGGAAACAGCTACGGCCTTCCGACAACCCACAGCACCTCATCTCTGGCTAGAGCTCCACCATGATCACCTAATTGGTCATGTTTGAGAGAGAGAGAGAGGGAGAGAAGAGAGAACAGAGAGAGATTATGAGAGAGAGAGAGGGTAATTCAAAACCACAGTGCGCTATCTCTTGCGTGTGCTTGTTACCTCTGCACAGTGTTTTTCAACCTAAGGGTGTATTTCATCCTTAAATGAGCACAGGGTTCTTGCAATTAAAAGCACAGGTTCAGCACTGCCATGAAGTGTACCTCCTCCTCCTCACTAACTCCTGATATGCCATTGTGCCCTTGTGGGGTTATTCTGGCTCCTGCTTATGTGCACTCGTGCCCTTACGGGGTTATTCTGACCTCTTATTTGCCCTTGAGGGGTTATTCTGGAACCTCCCACAAGGTCTCAGCGGCTCTTTGAGTAAACCGATTACAGGCAGTTCAAGAAATTCACATAAAGCTATTTTCTGTGCACAGCAAAACCTGCTTTTATATCCTCAGTTGAGCCATCAGTATACTATAGGACACTTTTCTCAAGACAGTACAAAAGATGTTGCATGAAGCATAACTCTCTCTCTCTCTCTCTCTTTCTCTCATTTTCTCCTCTTTTGCCTCTCCTTCCATTTCTTTCTTCCACCACCCCTCTCTCTCTCTCTGTCTCTTCTTCCATCTCTCTCTCTCTCTATCCCTTTGCCTGCTCTGATGTTCATGTTTTCTTCTCTCCTTGCCTGCTTCACATGGCCTATAACACCCAATTAACTTTGCATGAGTGTGGACCTTGGAACTTCCATGTCCTGGGTCTGTAGCCTGTGCTGCTTAGGTCGGGTCAATTTAGAATTCCAACACGCTTCAGAATTTTCTCTGCACGAGGGAGACTGCAAGAGACTGCCGTAGGTAAAAATAGCAAGGGTCTCGAACTGAAAAGCAGGTTTATTAAAGGGAAGCAAAAAAAAGGGGGAGGGGGGGCAGTTCTGCGGTTCTGGAAAAGCCTGCAGTCCTGTGCTTATCACATCCACCCAGGAAAAGCGAATCCAAACAACTGAGTCCAATCAAACGGGTCTGAAATTACATTACATGACATTACAGCACAGCAACATGTCCTGAGTGGCTGAGTGTTAAATCTGCTCTTGAGAGTCTGTGTGTGTGTGTGTGTGTGTGTGTGTGTGTGTGTGTGTGTGTGTGTGTGTGTGTGTGTGTGAGAAAGAGGTGTGCTGCTTCCTCCCACGTGAAGAGAGCCTGCTCTAAGATGCTAAGGGTCTGATTCAGTGAGTCAGCCGCTGTGAAGTTACTTCGGCATGGCTTTGATTAAGTAGGCAAAACTTAATTGAATTGGACCCCGAGTTTCTAAACGTCTTAAGGTGCAAGCAAGCTGCCAAGAGAGCACTTAAGCTGCAGTGTTCACATTCACTCTCTCTCTCACACACACACACATGCACACACACATGCACACAGATAGTGAATCAACTCACTCTTATGCACACACACAGACACACACACACACACACATGCATTTATATACACACAAACACACATGCCTTAGGCCTCCTGGCTTTAACTGAAGCAGCGACCGTGGCAACAAAAGCTTTAATATGAGGCCCTGTGCACCTCCCCAAAGCCATGTGAGCATCAGGAGGTAAGGGAGGAGGTGGGAGGTGTGGGGTTTGGAGGGGGGGGGGGTATTGGGGGGGCACAATTGGATTAGGAGCTCACAGCATTTTCATTTCCAGATGAAAGTTTAAGAAGGGAAGGAACCGCGTCTGCATCCTTTCCTCTCCTCCTCTTCCTCCCTCGTACTGAAGGATAAATACACTTCCCTCCCTCTCCCTCTCTCTCTCTTAGTCTCTCTCTCTCTTCTCTCTCTTTCTCCCTCTACCCTTTGAAATCTTCGTCTCTCTCTCCCCCTCTGTCCTCTCCCACCAGGCAGGCAGGCGCACCAGATTAGCACGGACAGGCTCTAATACAGCACTGTTAAATGTCTGCCTGACTCTGCACAGCCTTGGACCACAAACAAGCACTGTGAGATACAGCTAAGCTGGTGGAATGAACTGTCACCTACTCTTTTCTTATGGATATTGCCAAGGTTAAAGCAGTCTGTGTGCATGCATGCGTGTATGTGTTTGTGTGTGTGTGAAAGATCTCTGAAGAGAAGACTTTGTCTTTTCCTCTGCCCCCTGAAGAAAGACTGTACACATGAGCCATGAGAGAATTCTACCTTAATTAAGGACTGTTCTTTTCTCTGTGGCCACTGGACTGTCTGTCTGCATCTGGACATTGGCTTAATTGCATTTCAATTGCCCCAGTATCTGTGTGTGTGTGTGTGTGTGTGTGTGTGTGTGTGTGTGTGTGTGTGTGTGTGTGCGTGTATGCACTATTTGTGCAAACTGTGCTCTTGTCTTTGTATAGACCCTGCTGAGCAACAATTGCATTATGTCAACTTACAGTAAGATGCATCTGCACAATGAATGTATGTGACATATATTCTATAAACTGTGTAACAAGAAGTACTTAATTTACACATACTTAATTTAGTAGGGCATGTACAGTGCATTTGAATGCATGTACATAAGATTAAGGAATATAAGACTTATGCCTTTGAGATTTACTATCTCTGCAGCATGTTTTCACATACTATGAGTGCAGTTCTATCACAGTGTTCTGTCCCGCTTTTTTATCAAATGACACTCTAAATAGTATAATATAATATTACATTCTTGCTGCATAATGGGCCAATTCATGTGAAATACGGTCTGTCTATGTGGAGAATCACTTTTCTGGGAGATAATTCTGATCTTCCTGAAGAATCATTCCGAGTTTCCTCCATGGCAACAGCACAAAGGTTCTTTTCTTTGAACACAATGGCACATCAGTGTTGCATGTTTCACTATTTGAGTTGCTTTTGAAGAGCTCTGTAATCAGATCGCTGACAGCTGAGTCTGATGCCGCCGTTTCCACGACAGACAGGAGTTTATTAATACAAGCCAGCCCAGAACGTTCCGAGCCACCAGGCTGCAACTCTGAGATGAGATTCTGAGAGAGACTGAGAAATCAGTCATTATTGTTCTGCCAAATACAAAACAGTATCAACAAAGGAGTGAGAGGACTGAGAGAGTGAGCGAGTCACACACAGGGCAACTCTGTCACTAAGTGTGTGTGTGTGAGTGTGTGTGTGTGTGTGTGAGAGAGAGAGAGAGTATTTCCCAGAGTAACAGAAAAGAAACAGCATGGATACGTGGGATGAATACTTTATTAATCTCCTGTCAATTTCCAGCATCCAATTCTTTTGGGATGCCTAAGGCATTGTGATGAACCACACACATACCCACACACACACACTCACACAGAAAGACACACACACATACACACAACACACACACACACACACACACAGGGGATCACACATTATAGACTTCGGAGAAACAGACAGGCAGACTGTTGATTGATTGATTGATTGATTGATTGATTGATTTATTGATTGGTTAACTGGTCTATTTTCAGAGCTATGTGGTCCCACAGAAAACCCTCCAGGCAATGTGTGTGTGTGTGTGTGTGTGTGTGTGTGTATGTGTATGTGTGTGTGTGTGTGTGTGTGTGTGTGTGTGTGTGTGTGTGTGTGTGTGTGTGTGTGTGCGCGTGTCTGGAGGAGCATGCACATCAGAGAGTGTGTGTGTGTGTGTATGTATGTGTGTGTGGTGGAGCATCCACATGAGAGGGTGTGTGTGGTGTGTGAAGACAGGCTAGTTCATATTGATGTGGTGATGATATTCAGGTTACTTTTTAAATTCCCCTACAGAATAAATGGCTTTTTATGAGCTGTGAATGAAACAATGCTCACGACAAACTTTATTTTATTCCTCTTGCTTAACATGCCTCTTGAACACAGAAGTCTGTGTCAAGAAACCTTAACTCGTGACTGGGTATTCTGGCCTACAACATCATAAACTGATTTTACAGCATCTTACAGAGGCTATTAACCTGAGAGAAAAAAAGAACAGATGAGACAGGTGCATTGAGACAAGCAATCAACCCGATATTCTTGGTAATTCTATGTTATGGATGTGACAGAACATGAGCAAATTCAACTACTGTGTACATTTTTTTTCATGCAAGCACTACAACCAAAAAAGACAAATTCTACAAGTTCATGTCATCACTCACATCCTACAAATACTATGGCATTTTATTGGTACTATGGATGTGACAAAAATCAGTTACTGTGGAACTGCCTATTACTGCCCTTCTTGCCTAGCCTGACAAGCCAGAATTTAACAAATGTATAGTCAAAAGGTATAGTCTGGCCATGACCAATAGACTGGGCTCAATCCAAAGGGCCGAATCAGTGGTTGTCTTTCAGACTGCGTCTGCATGCTGATAAGCTGAGAAGCTACAGCTAGGGTACAACTAGGCGACTCTCTATAAGCACAGAGCGATTGGTCTGACCAAGCTTGGGAGAAAAGCTACTGAGGCCCTGTGGCTCATTTCTAGACGTACCGACTAAGCAAAACGATTTGCTAACGCTAGGGTTTGTCTAGATCTCTAGGGTACTTCTTGTCTTTATTGAGACAGGACAGCTGAGAGTTACAGGAAGTGAAGAGGAGAGAGAAATATGGGGTGGAATCTGGAAATGGGATGAATTCAAACCAGGCTCCCTGTGGACCAAAATGAGTTGCGCAAACTACAACCATGTGCATCACAGAGGCCCCAGTGTCCCAATCTACAACTGCATCAGCAGCACTTTCATCAGCATACCCAATTAAAGTGAGTAAAGCTCTCAACAAGAGAACTATGGACTGAAACATATCAGAGTTCTCCTTTAATGCCAGGTGACTGGCAAAGTTTTAGTGTCAGTGCCCTGTCGAGAAGCAAAGAGTTTGAGCTTGAAAATCTTACAGGTCATCATGGTTATTAGAAAACACCACTTTAGGTGATCAATATAACTGTATGTAAGTGGGCTAAAGTCTCACTCACTAGCACAACTCCTAAAGCCGTCAGAAGACAGGTTTGCTAAAAAAAATAAAAATACTGTGCAGCTAGACCAGTTGGCTATCGTTCCAAACAGACTATAACTGGCATAATGTGGAGTAACCCATGTTTAGTATTATAAATATGTCATTTCATTTGACTTTCTACTACTCCTAGCCTGGTTATAAAACCAGTGCCTTGTACTACACCAAGTTTCGTAGAGTGTGTTGACATTTCAAATGATTGAATAAGCCCTTGACTGATAGCCTGACTTGACTAATAGCATTCTGGCTCAGTGTTCACAAATGCTCTCTCTGTTTGCTGATTGGATGCGGTCAAAATGCCACTGGAGACAACCAGCTCAATGGGATCAAATCCAAACTAGCACTGTAGGAAGATAACTGAACAGAAGTGTGTAGGAAGGTGTGGTCAGGCTATACTACCCCCAGTACTGCTGTTTTTTTTGTTTGTTTGTTTCTGTCAGTTATTGTGAATTCCAGTGCATCCATGTGCATTTGCATTCACAGTGTGTGTGTGTGTGTGTGTGTGTGTGTGTGTGTGTGTGTGTGTGTGTGTGTGTGTGTGTGTGAAAGTCCATGAGAGAAAAGAAACAGATGTCGAAGAGGAGAAGTGTACGTGTGCATGAGAGGGGGAAAAAAAGGAGTGCAAATGAGAGCAAGTGAGACTACAGCGGGGTAATGTGATATGTATGTGATCGATGGTGAGGGGTCAAGGGTCAAGGCAGGAGCTTCAGATGGAGATGAGGAAGACGGGGACACGCTCATGTGTGCTGCACAACTAAATGCCTACAAGGCTCAAAGCTCAAGCACCAATCAATACAGCTAAAAATACCACTCCACTGATGGATAAAGAACATCTCTCTCTCTCTCTCTCTCTCTCACACACACACACACACACACACAAACACAAACACTTTCTCTATCTTTCACACACACACACACACATACACAAACACTCTCTCTCTCTATCTATTTCTCTCTCTCGTCGGCGGCTTTCTCTCTCCCGACGAAATAATTATTTCTTGTATGTCCTTTGGATGTACACTGGAGTATGTGCATACACACATAACTTGCTTGCCTGTTTTGTACCAGTTCAGCACAGAGTTCAGTACATATTTTTTTTTACTGAGCAATGGATATACTCATCCTCCCAATCAATGTTAATTGTTATGTGCTAGGCTGTGTTGAAAATGTATTTAGACATCTAAAGAAGTAATACCAATTGCATGCTGTACTCATCTGTGCACTTAGCTAACTTAAACTGTAGATTTGATCTCTCACCTCAAAACTAATCAAATCTTGTCAACACACACACACACAGCAAATGGATGTACATTGTACTAAATTGCTTAATCATTATGTCAACACTTCCATGAGGACACTTAAAGCACAGTGCAGAGGTGACAGGTCTTGACCTTTTATAGTTTGTCATGTAGTTAGTGTTAAAGCCCAGGGAGGGTTTAGTGTGAAGGATTAACTATAGGGATGCAGGGAATAACGCTGAACACACACTCTTTCAATGCAAGTTTGCTATTAGGTCACTCACTACCCCCTCCAACCCTCCTTCCCTTCTTCACTCCCTCCCTCCCTCCTTTGCTCCCTCGATCATCCTATCATTCACTCACCCCTCTCCATCTTTTTTGCCAGCTTTTATCTCACAGTAACATCTTCAGGTAATCAGTTGCCCGTTAAATCAAATGAGCACTGAGAGGTTAATGCATTCAGGCCTTTTTAATGTGAGGGGTCTTAAAACTCAACAACATGGCCCAGGAGAGGCTTAGCATTAAGCTTTCTGACTGAGTGACTCAGCTGTTCAGAGCGGGCTTGTCTCTCTGTCTCTTTTTCTCAGCCGACAAGGCCGCACAAAGCTGATGGCAAATCTCCTGGTGAGTTTGCCTGTTGCTCGAATATTAATATTCACTGGATACATTAATATTTAAAGGCTTTTTTGACCCTGACAAATAGAAGGGGACGAGGCTGGAAGCTTAGGGTGACATCTCGGATACAGTTATATTTCTCTTTAATCACAGCCTAAAGGCCCAAGGCTGGCAAGGAAGAGGTCAATCAGGAATCATACACACACACACACACATATATGTATACATATATACATGTATATACAGGGTGCGATTTGTAGCGGGGGATGGGGGAGATCATAAATACACTGTTTCTGCATTCTACGCGGAACTAATAATCAAGGGAAAATTTTCATCGCTGTTAATGGGCCAGATGTGTGTTCGTTCAATGCGCAGAGGTTCGCAGAGATGTGGATAAAAGAAGGACGACATGCTTCAGATGACGCGCCAACAGGAAAACCGAAAAGGCCACATGAAATTCGACATCAGAACAAACTGTTTATTTGGTTTTATAATTAGTTACATTGACATAACATGTGAGATCACATTAATCATTATTATTACGTTTTACAGACTGATCCCATTAGGCTAATGTTCCTTTGCCAATCCTCTGACATGTTCGCGAGATCAGACCTTATCCATGGTTCTGAAGCCCAAATAAGCCATCACATCATGGCCGACACAGAAAATGAAATGTTTCAAGATTTAAACCTGTCGATTGCTTATTTTTTTCATTATTAAAAAACAACAACAAAAAAAAACATCCCCCCCTCTGTTTTTTTTTTTTTTGACAAATCGCACCCTGTGTATATATAAACACAAACATACTCACACACATTTATTGCCCCTAAAACCACAATATGCAGGAATAGAGGACAAAAGAACAAAGCTTGGGACAACAAAAGGGCATGCAAATACAGTGTGCAAGCTCAAAAGCTCACAAGCTCAATGAACTCTTCACCAGCAACAACATGTCCTAAATGAAATCAGAAAACAACAGAAACAGACCAGACAATGAGGCAGAGGAGACAACAACTGACAAGATAATTAGCAATTAGCAGTGCTGACTGGGCCAGTCTGTCTACATTAAGGGAATGTGGGCACTGCTGATTGCATACATAGAGTGGATTTGTCCATATTTTATTGTGAAAGTACAGTACATACTCTTCTCCAAGACTTACCTTGGAAATCGTTTGCATTTAGAGAACAATTAGCTGAAGCTCTCACAATGATGTTCGTGTTCCCTGTATCTGCCGTTCTATAGCCTAACACAGACTCAAAACTCAAAGCACAAAGCCAACAGCACAATGTTTAAGTGACAAACTTCTAAGTGGAGTTAATACTTACTAACCATAATCACCCTCCCTGACAGCACAGTCAATGTGGACTACATAGGCTACTGACTTCACTCAACAACAGACAACTCTGGCTCTCTTTTACTGAGGCCTGGAGTATCTTAACCATTAGCCATTCATAGATACTGTATAGGCTAAGCAGAGACTGAGACAAATACATCTGTGTGTGTGTGTCCAGTATTTACAACATAACATGGTTGTTATCAGCAGGCCTCTGTGAGACCCATCATTACAGGAACACAAATTGATGTCACATGATTAATCATTAATTAAGCATAAGTAATTATATTGACATGTAGAGTAGAGTTGTGACACATGTCTAACTTACTTAGACTTGTTTAGAAAAAATGGTGGTTATGTATTTAATTATGATTCTAATCTAAAGATTCGATCTGTGATTTAGTCTGTGGCAGCAGGTTGTTGATATTTAAGCTTGTGTTACAATGCACCCTTTCATGTATAGTCTGAAAACTACATTATAGCTAAATTCAATGTGAAGCTGTGTGTGTGTACAAACCCCTTTATCCAACTCTGAGCACACACATAAACTAGGCAGTCTGAGGTACAACTGACTACATTTGAGAAGTGTTTTGGATTTCAGTTGTGGATTGTAATATGGTGACTGATAACATGTAACAAGTGACAAGACTATAATCAAAGAAACCTTTACAGCTATATTACTCATAGTTTTGCAGTAGACACACCAGTAAAAGAGCTACTTACATACAGAGGCTGAATCAGAGAGAGACTAATCAGGCACAGAACTGTTTAAGTGTTAGTTGATGTCTGTTGTGATATTAATTATAGTACCTCTTAGGCTGAGAATGCGGAGCGCTACTCAGAAACAGCATTAGAACTACTGAGACTGGGGTCACTGAAAGTCACTTTGAATTAAAACACCCTTGTGAATTAATTTTCATAAACATATTCATTCTCACACACCACTAAATTAATTATTTAGATGGTCGGTTGGGTGGATTTACATCAATTTACATGTTACATTGTTTTTGTATGAAATAAATTATTTTCTCAAACTCATCCTTGTTTTTGCTTCATCATTTGATGGTCTGTTTCTCCCCTTGTTTCGTGCCAGTCTCTTATACTACCTATCTGCCCAAGCCTCTCATTTGCATCTCCTTTTTCTCTATATCTATTATCCTTGATATTTTTTTTTTTTGACATCGCATAATTTATGGTAAAAAAAATTCATTGCAATAATTACTGATTTATTGCTTACTAATAATGGAGCAGTTTGACACAATTGACAAATGTGATCTGTGATTATTTTCAAGTCATATTTAGTGGTATCATGAATTAAACTTTGTTGAGGTCAAAAACAACAAAGAAAAGAGAAATTAACTATGAGAACTGAAAAAGACCAGTCTATCAAGCCTGTTTCATTTTATTCATATCCACACGAGAAAAACAAATTAAGCTAATTTTATTTCTTTGAAATAAAATTGAGACATGGATATTGTGTAAACATGGCTCTCAGAATCTATTTTCTTCTTAATAAGTATTTTTCTTTGAAAAGAACCAGCAAAAGGCCAGCAGCTGTTGTTGTTTTCAGCTCTTCCGGATCCTGACAGTGAAGCTATCCATGACTGACAGTCAAACTACCCTAAACTGCTCCAGATGTTGGCACCTCTGACATCAGTAACAAATGACTGAATGTAAAGTCCTATCTTTGGAAGTGCTCTTAGGGTTTGAAAGAGTAGAAAAGTGCTCTATAAATGCAGTGCATTTACTTACCATACCATCGTCACATGGAGCACAGAATTATTTCACCTCATAGGAAAGAGAGAAATTTGTATCTGCCCTTCACATGGCCAGATTCCACCAAATGGATTTAAAGGTACCTTATGCAAGTCCAGGATTTTTAAACTAGAACTCATCCTAGAGTTGCTGAATATTTTTGGCATCTTGTAACCTCTGTTTACAAGCGAAAGGATAGGATACAATTTTTTAACTATGTTCACTGACAAGGTAATAAGCTTCATGCATGAGTCAGTTTTGTTTTTCAGAGGCTGATCTTACAAGTGTGGGTTTTCGCCAAGAGACCACAGAGACAGCCAAGTGAACCTTTATTCATTCACCCTGTAAGGAGTCATTTAACCACTGCAGTGACTGTGAGGCTGTTAAATGAACTTAATTTCAAAATGTGCTGCTGCTGTTTGCTTCAGATATGCAAGATATTGCAAGATCGCTCTCATTACCTCCCATCTACCTCCCATCTATCTCCATCCTTTGGATTCTTCTCAGCTTCTCTGAGAATACCAAGGCAGCTATTTGTTCAACCACCCACAAACCTTGACGCACTACACAGGCAGACCGAGGCAAGTCATGTCTAGACTACAGATAGCATCCCAACAGGTGACTGCCCCCACACAGACGGCTCAGGCTGTTCCAGTTGTCTTTAAAATAAGCAGTTTGGCCACTTCACCTCACATGTGCTGCTACAATGGGGAAGAGGAAAGGATCACATAATTTCTGCCCTGAGTTTTTCAAAAATTAGCAAATAATTTAAAGGGGTCATAAAATGGAAAACCATTTTACCTTGGCTTGTTCTCCGTTTGCATAAGGGCCAAGTAGCCCTCTGCCACATAAGGAGTACTGCCACTGAACACAGAGTGAACGGACAGCGAGGAAGATAGCAGTGGTAGCGTAGCGGTTAAGGAACCTGACTAGCGTACAAATAGCCTGAAAAGTTGTGGGTTCGCATTCCAGCTGCCACTGTTGTGCCCTTGAGCAAGGCACTTAACCCGAAGTTCCTCTAGGGGAGACTGGCCCTGAACAATTGATAGTTGACAAAATAAAGCATCTTCTGAATGCATAAATGCAATGTAAATGTAAGATGAAATAAACACAAAGGGTTTCTCCTATCCCAGGCTGGCAACTGAGCTGACCAAACTTCCACTGGTTAAATCAAACAAAAAAAGGATCATGACTCCTGAGTCTCTGTGTAAGTATACATGCAAATGAGGCCATCTGAAACACTGTCTGATTTCCAAGAAAATGTGAAAAGAAAGAAATTTCTCACAGGAAGTTTGTGAGGGGGGTCTTTGTACCCAGTGGAAACTGTGCTGATGAAATCCAGATGTTTTCTAATGTCCAAATAAAGGGAGTAGAGTCAGCAGGACAGCAGGAAGTCAAACTGACTTCAAACAATATGTCTTTTTTTGTTCTGGAATGGGGTCAGAAAAAAATGGCTGTTTAAGTAAGTAAGAAATAAGCCTTTTTATCCAACTAAAAAGTTATGTGAAATGCAGTTATGTGGAAAGCAGCATCAATCTACTGAGTTTTACATGAACAGTTCTACAGACTCCCCGCAATACACTACTCTTACCCTTCCAGTGCTGTAAATGCATGTATATGACTTATGTCTGTCATCAGTTCAACCTGATTGGCTGACCACATCTAGACAATCTAGACAATTACTTACTATCCAAGTACTACTCAAGTCCTATTCAAGTACTGTTACTTACTCTCACATCCAACAGGTGAGTTTATAATGGGTATAAATGGGGCATATTGCAATGCAGGGGCAGGGGCAGCAGAAGGAGCCCCCCTGCCTTAAGGCACTCAGGGATGTAATCAAATCAAAAGAAAGCTCTGCCAACATTCCTTCGTGTGTCTCACATGTTTGTTTTCAGGGGGGAGAGAGTCATTGAGACCTTGACTGTCAGCCAGACAGCCCGTGTTAGGTGCCTTCATGCTGTTCACAACACACACACACACACACACACACAGGCAGAGACTGACAACTACTGTCCCAGTGGCAGATGGAAAGGGATAGTTTCAATCAGTGACACATATGTGCTCCTCTCTAGGTGTGAATTCTAAAGCTGTAACCAATAAGCCAGATGGCAGGAGCTCACCATTAACCTCCTGTCAGTCACAGCCCGGGCCTCAAACATTAATACAGTTACTTCAAGCAATTAAAAATGTATATTCATATCAGCTTGTAGGTCAGCTAAACAGCTTGTCAGAAATGATATAAGTAAAACACAAATGCCTGCTTGTTTTCACACTGTTTTGGAAAATAATGCCATAAACTGATTCACCTATTAGGCTGCAATAATTATTAAATTATTTCCACTGATAATTCTTTGTACTGTCAAAGTCATGGTGTGTGTGTAAGAGTGTGTGTATGTGTGGGTGTGACTATAGACAGGACTATGGGCCTAATCAGGGCAGCTACTTTCCCCACCAAAGGATAAGTACAACACCATCCAGTGCCTCTGACATGCGTGTATGCACACACACACACACACACACACACGCACACACACACACACACACACACACACACACACACACACACACACACAAACCTGCCACCCACCTTCCATTGAGAAGCGCCAGCAGCTCCCCTGCGTGGTACAGGTCGTTGCGTGTCACGCGGCTGAATCGGAAGGAATTGAGGTTGCAGAAGGTGATGGCGGGGAAAACCATCTCCGGCGCAGTGACTTCGTCCAGTTTAGTAATATGAGGGTACTCGAAGTAGAGCTGTACTCTGTCGATGCACACCATCAGCAGCACACTGAGGGAGCCCATAAAGAAGAGAATCCACAAACAGCGCTTGATGCAGAGCCGCTCATATGTAAACATGTGCGAGATGCCATGCAGCGTGGACCTGCTGGCGAAAACTTCAATAGGAGCTGGTTGTTCGCAGTCCATCTCCTCTGGATCTGCCTTCAGGTCCATGGCTGCCGTCGATCCGACTGCGTGAACGCGGGTGTACTGAAGAAGGAGAATGTTCGAGCCTTTGGGATGCAAACTACCAGACAAGCAAGTTCACGCCCTCTCACGCGCGTCTTGTGGTCATTCGAAGTATGAAGACGGTTGAAGCACTGCCACACATTAAAATCACAAAATCCGAGTCAACGTTTATTCGCAACAGTTAATCACCTCCGAAATCTTGAATATGTCCCAGACTACACTGACAATCGCTTACCAGGCAACTCTACGCTATTCTGGTGACAGTCTTAAGTGTTCCTTTGGTCAAAACACCTGTCAAGTTAGACGCACAATCCCAGTGACAACAGCATATTTCCAGATAGCTTCCCAGTAGCTTAACTTTAGGTAGTAAGGCTCGCTTCACTTATACAGATAACTTATGTTTCTATACAAAACACTGAAAGCACAAAGTAATATATTGAGGAAGCGGTAACGTTTATGAACCAGTGTCAGGCGCTCGTATCCTCCACTTTGACCGAGTGCCTGAAGTGTCTCAGGTGCACATTTGTTACAATGCCAATGTTAGAGATCCACACAAGAGAGATGAATTGCAAATAAGGTGTAACGAGGCGACGTGAGCTGTCTGAAATCCCCTTCTTCGTGTGAACAGAACAGACAACCACACCAAAGCAGCGTCAGGTTACTTCATTTAAAAGAGGCACCACAATAGTGAGATAATCTCCTATTTGAACAGGCGACAGAGTGGCTGTGCACAGTGTCTCTTCCTAGTGTATAATATCCAAGTTCCGTGTTTCGCAAAAAGACAGCCCGGCAGATGAAATCTGTTATTTCCACTCTTCAGTTAACAATGTTGTGAAAAGATGTGCACTGGACCGACTGTGCTTTCGCTGGGATCTCCAAGACGCGCTTGTGGTCACGTTAAATGTACCATCATCATTCACTTGCAACCAGTGAGATTTAAAGAAAAACAAACGTTTGCCCAAATACGATGCCGTGTATATTGCGCTGACAATTTGTTCCTTATGAGAAAGTCAGAGAGATCTGAGACCACCGCCACTGTCGCGGCTATTTTTTAAGGATCGTTCACCAGAGAGGAAGGGAGGGGGTCTTTGGAGAAAAAAAGACAGAGAGGTTGGAACGCAGCGGAGGCAAACGGGGGAGAAGGGGAGACACTGCGCCGTTTTGATTCCCAGGCTTTATGCTGACGTGGACGGTAAATGGTGGAAGTGCCTGCGGGTCTGATACAATGGATGTGTTTTATCACAAACGGACAGCCACACCAGAAAGGATAGGGCGGTAATGACTACCCAACACTCCTGCGTGAAATATTGTCTCTTAACATACTAGTCATCCTTTTGTTGAATAAGGCACCTCGCTTACCTGTTTCAGAGCCTTCGTGTGTGTGTGTGTGTGTGTGTGTGGAGGGGTGGATGCGTGTTCCTGTTTGTATCCACATGCATGTGTAGTGGTTTTGTAAGAGAGGGGGAGAGAGTGACGATTGCTGTTAGACTGAAAAGTGTGCTTGCGATAGCACAAGCTTAGGGCCACCGGCAACCCACGAGCAACACTGCACACAATCCATCTTTATGCCTCTGTATTGCTGCATTGACTGTTTCTCTGTCACAGCCATTGATCTGTCAATGGCAATTGATAATATGCCTTTTGGATATGGTTTCCTTACAATCTGTCTTACATACACATAGGAATTTCACTGGACTAAATCAGTCTTTTCTCTCAATATTATTAGCTGTAAGCCATGTGAAAGGCATCTCCATATCCCAGGCCAGAGATGCATTTTTGTCAGCGCCTCTATCCAGACCTGAGCAAATCTATAAGCAAATCAGTATTCAGGAATTGTGTAAAAGTATTAAAATGCTTGCACTACAGCAAACTGAATTAGTCTAACACATTTAATATAAATCAATGCATTAAACAAGCATGATAACTGCATACATAAATATTTCATTTGAATTATATGGACGAAGAATTAATTCAAATAGTCATGGCCCTACAGACCCATGTGTGCTATTTAAAATGTGATTAATTAGGCCATAGACCAATAGTAATTTAAAAAGGTTTTCCAATAAAATATCACAGCCACAATTTTAATCAGCCCTACCCCTAAATCCATCATCTGAACTGAAAATGTGTGTGTGTGTGTGCGAATGTGTGTGTGTGTATTAAGAGTGAGAGAGGTTAAAATGTAAGTGTTGTTCACATTCACAAGGTCCAGTTTGTGAAGGCTGTAGTGGAGTACAGTGCAGAGGTGAGAGCATTCTTAAGTCCATCTCCAGGGTTAGAGAATTCTCACAACATGACTAGATCCTAGCCATCAGGGTTTTAACTGTACCTTACGCTCTAGGGTGAATGTGGCGCAGGTGGTGGGAAGTGCTGTTCGGCAACCGGAGGGTTGCAGCTTCAAGCCCCACACAACCTGACCTCATTGAAGTGTCTTTGAGCAGATTGGCACCTTGCATGGCAGCCTCTGCCAACAGTGTGTGAATGGGTGAATGTGAAGCATACACTGCAAAGTGCTTTGAGTGCTCGTGGAGTAGAAAAGGGCTATATAAATGCAGTCTATTTACTCTAGCTTTCACCTCATTTTGGTCAATAGCTTCTAGCCAGGCTAGTGCCACCTAGTGTTTACGCGCAGTATCACTTTTCGCAATAGCACAGTCAGGGATCTCTTCATTAGCGCAGGATTCCTCCAGCTTTTTGGTTGAGAAATCAGCAAATAGAGGGCTCTGGCATGGCCAGTATTTTTAAAGTTCACAGAAAGTATCTGCCCAAGAGGAAGGAAATGTATGGCAATTGAGGGATTCCAGGCGCTTTGCACAAAGTGAAACAATGTGAAAGGGTTTGGCGCACCAGGCTAACTTACTTCAACGTGAGGAAACTTGTTGAAAGCACACCATTGCTTCAGTGACATTTATTGTGAAATGAATTTCATGAGGAATATGTTTTCAGGCTGCCTGGGACCTGCTGTGTGTGTGTGCTCCATAGAGTAGACTAAACACAATGGAACAAGTTTGTCCCGAAGGTTGGGGTCCATTCTGAATCTATGTGACAGTTCATGATCAAATTTGTCATTTGTCAAAAAACAGCCGATGCTTTTGAATGTCTGGTCTGATTGACTTTATTCGATCAATGTCAACGTTAACCACTGACCACCACCAACTCCCCCTCACCCACCCACACACACAAACACACACACAGTGAATGACCTAACTGACATGTCTCCCTACCACACTTCCAGTAATGCTTCTTCCTGTGTCTGCTGAAAGGTATATTGCCAGTGAGATTTAGCCTGTTACATACAGTAGGCTATCTGGTGAAGTTTCTCTCTTTACATTTGAAGGTCCTCCCTCTTATATTTCTAGTGATGTTTCGCTATATGACATTTGGATGTTGGGTAGAGTAGAAGCACAGCCAGATCAGCTGTGACAGAATAGAACTGACAAAAGCTAATCCCTTCCGGAACACTCCCCTATAGGGTATAGGGCTGACAAGCGTATGCAATAACACAATAACAACAGAATGAGCTGTGGGAGAGGAGAAGGCTTTATCACTGCAAAGGCAGTGGCCCGGGACAACAGCGGTGAGATTGCCGGCCTGCTTCAGAGATTAAGCTGTGTTATGATGGTGCAGCGCATGGCTCTGTTATGTGTGGAATGTAATAGGTTCGGAGATGATAGCTCAAACCAGGTGTTGTCAAAAGTGGTATTTCATAACTTCATGGTTCACAAAGATATAAAAACTGATCAAATGCCCTAGTCATTTTTCAACATGGGAACAGAATACATGTTTTAAGAAAGTGTGCTAATGTCTTTAAGATGAAGAAATGCCAAGAAAATTCCATTCAACTGAAACTATTAGAAACATCTGGTTCATCTTGCCCCCCTGCTTGGTAAGAAAGGTGGTAACAGAGGCTGAAAATTCCCTAAGGACCACTGTTGGAGGTTTCCAGAATAAAATTAGCATCTTGGGACCGCGGCGTCACTATAAATTTTGGGCCCTATGACAGAAAATTATTTTGGGCCTCCCAAACATTGATTATAATATTAAAATGTTCTCTATGGCCCCCTATCAGTGCCAGGCCCTTGGAATCATCCTAACTTCTTTCCCCCTGGCAACGCCCCTTTCTTGGGATCACCAAGTCTTTAAAAGAAATCCCAAGAGACTCCCTTATTAGTAGATCTATTCAAGATGCACATCAGGAAAAGGGCTTTTTTGTCATTTAATCACTAAGAGTTACTAATACTGCTATTGGGACTATACCTAGAATGAGGTTTTATGGTCAAATTGGATAAAAATTTAGTTTTTTGACTCATGCTGGGTTAAGCATGTAGAATTTGCTATACTAAAAACAGCCCCTACCTTATGGTAGTTATGGTGGCAGGTCTGTGATGTTTTAAGTTGTTTTAATTCCAAAGGCTTCAGGATTATCATGAGGGTGAATGCCATCATGACCTCCATGAAATACTTGACCATTTTAAATAAAAATCTGTTTGTCACTGTCAAGACAACGAAAAAGCCATGCTTTGACGACAAAAAAGCCATGCCAGCAGGACATTAAATCAAAACATAAGCTCATGTGAACAAAAACATGGCTTACTGATCAAAAAATCAAGCCTCAACCAGAATGGTTGTCACAGTCCCCTGATCTTAGCAGTACGGATAAACCAATGAGCTGAGCTATGGAGGAGTAAGCACCAGAGGGGACCTATGAACATGGACAATCTAGGCATCCATGTCTAGACATCCAACAAGAGGAAGGGTCTTAAATCCATTTATTGTGTTCTCCAACTTTATGTCATGTCAAAGGAGATGGCTAACTCTTACATTATTGGCAAAGGGTAGCTTTATAAAGTACAAAATGCAGGGCTGGCAATAATTGTGGCACATGTGATATATGTACAAAAATATGTATTTCTTTCAAATGTATTGTTGTTTGTCAGAACAAATAGAATTCTGGTTCAAGGTTGTATTTTTCCTCAATTAATTAATGGCAATCAATTACTAATACTAATTTTTAGTAATTGATGATAATCCACCAGCCAAGGCTACACTCCTGGCCAAGGGAGTTGTAAAGAGCATGTTGCATTTTAGTATGGAAATTGCTAATTAAAATAACTAATTTACTTACAAAGCAACTGAAGCTACAGTCTGCAAGAATGATAAAAATGTGCTATTTTTTCAGCACAACAAATAAATAAAAAAATAAAATAAATAATAAAATAAATAAAAAAGGCAACCTTCTCTTCCATGATATTATAACAAACATGTATTGACTGGAATAATATATGACTTGAGTTAGTGTAAACCACAAGTACCATGTACTTTGTACAAAGCTAGGCCTGTTTTTGACCACATTTTTGGTGAGTGTACACACAAGATACAGAGAGCTATGGAGAGGATTTGAACCTTGAGAAGGTTGCATCTGAAGGTCTGGGAGCTGAAGTGCTCTCTGAGGCTGGAAGCTGTGGGGACAGCGTAACATGGAGAGAGAAAGAATCATGGTGGGAATATGGAGGCTTTATACAAACGTGGAGAGAGACAGGAACTAATGTTCCTAGTCATTTCAAAGGCTGATTTTATGTTGCCTAAGAACGCTGATGGATAAAAATGGCCCATCGGCAGCAAAACAACTCATGAAAAAGATGTCTTCTCTCATGCAAATTTTGATGTCTGGCCAATATTTCAGCAATTAAACACCTTTGTCAGGGTAACCAAATGCCCTCATCAAATCAATCAGCACATATTTCAGTATTTGAACAGTGTGTCTGTATGTATGTATTAGCAAAATAGCTGATGCTAACTACACAACTAGCTTAAGCCTGACATGCCTGGTTGAGATGGGAGGGATGCAAAGGAAATGGAAAGGAACGAACAAACTGTTATCAGAGGCTACTTTGGATTCTGCCACAGCCAGGGCCAGGCCAAGCCTGCTGATTGGTCAGATCAGCGGCTGGAACTCTTTGCATGCACAGATGCCCGCTTAGCGCACCCGGTGCCAACTCCCCATGGAAGACTGGCACACCAATGAGCCATCACGCCAACCACTCAATCACATGCCAAAGACTTCTTGGCAGGGATTGGGGGGCTTCAAGAAATAGAAGAAGCTCTTGACCCCATCTTGGTTTTAACCCCCCCACCCCATCTAACCCTCTGCACTGCTCTCATCCATTCCCATACCCCTCCCAAACTGCCCAGAATTTGTCCCAAGGTGCCATCCGCTCAACCCTCAAGCTAAAGCTAGTTGGGGGTGTATGGCTTGAGGAAATGGAAGAGGCTGTCTTGCCCCACCTTGGCTACCCCCGCCCACCTTTCACACACACACACACACACACACACACACACACACACACACACACACATACTCTCTCTCTCTCTCTCTCACACACTCACACATCTCCCCTGGTCAAGCAAGCTCCCATTTCCCTCTCCCCAGCCCAGAAATAGCTAGGAGTGGCAGGCCGGCTCGCTACACTCTCTGCCTCTCTGGCAGGTCCCTCTGAAATGATGTCAATGGAGATTATGGGAGTTTGGCTTCCAGTGGAAAAATGGACAGATGGACTATTAGCCTTAATGAGGACCCACCGACTCCTTCCAGAAGTAGAGGGAGATAGGGAATAGATAGATAGAGAGAGAGAGAGAGAGAGAGAGAGGGAGGGAGCAGGGGGAAGGAGGGGGAAAGAGAATGTTATGGTGCAAGGAGAAAGGGGCAGACAGAAAGATAAACACTTTGAGAAACTAGCGGTGAACATCCAAGGGGAACAATTTTGACAAGATGGTGAGAAAGGCCTTTCTTTCCTCGGGTTAGACACGACAGCAGACGGACAGACACACACACATACACACACACACATACACGCACAGCTTCCACTGCTAGCCTCTCTCTGCACCACACATTCAAAGGCATGCCACATCCTCTCCTCTGTTAAAACATAATTCCCAACACACTTCTGCCCTGTTTAACATGAGCAGATCATAGTGGTATAATGTGCAGTCGTGGGTCTTCTCCAGCTCCAGCGCACAACACACACACACACATACTCACCCACTCACACACACTTGCATATATATTTAACATGCTGCACATGGGGCCTGAGCCCCACCAGGGATTTGCTGGAAGCGAGAGAGAGAGAGAGAGAGAGTGAGCGAGGGCATAGAACATGGCACAATGACTCTAAAAACACCCTGACAAGACCAGGAGAAAATGACAAAGGGCAGATTATTCCCAACAGCTCCTGCTCACACCCTCACTGCCTAACAGATTCACATGCATCTGGTTTCTCCTTTTCTGTTCTTTTCTTCATCTTTCTTTCCCTCTCTCGGTTCTCTGATCAGTTTTGCACTATTTCTTTTCCTTTTGTTCTTCCTTTCTCTATTACTTTTCATCCCTTTCTCACACTCTCACTCACTCTCTTTTCTACAGTGATTCTGTCAGTCTATCTCCTTCTTCTCTCCCACTCTCTCTTCTCTTTTTCACTCCTCCTATTTTCTTCATTCTCTCTCTATCATCTTGATGGCACCCCAGGGACACTGGAGACACACAAGCAGGTAAGATGTTATTGTTTTGTTTTTGTTGCCATTGTTTATTTATTTATTTTGTTTTTGTTGCTATTGTTTATTTATTTTGCTCTCCAGTAATGGATTAGAGATGCTTGTGTGAAAGCTGCTGCTGGGACATCAACACATCAGCACATCACACACATCACACACATTACCACATTTACTCTTTCACTAATGGAAACCCATCATGCACACACATACACACACACACACACACAGGTCAAAAACACACAAGTGTATACTGCAGGTATAATAATTAAGGCTGGCCTACATGCATTAATAGGAGACATTCGCAATAAACTAGTAGCCTAGTAGGAGCAGGCTACTAACTAACTAACTAACTAACTAACTAACTACATTAGCAAGCACCTGGGTAGACACTGTCTCTGCTATATGACCAAAGACACACACACACACACACAGCCTGTGACTACACACACACTCATATACACACACACACAGCCTGTAACTGCATGCACGCACACACACACACACACACACAGCCTGTGACTGCATGCACGCACACACACACACACACACACACACAGCCTGTGACTGCAGCGGAGCCTTTCCATTTGTCTGTGTTAATTAACTACACAGTTAATCATAATGCACTTCATCCAGTGATAACTCAAGATAAGCTTGCATTTAATTTCACATCCTTCTCCATTCACACGCGCCCCCTTTACACTCTCTCTCTCTCATGTCCCTCTTTTTCTTTCTGTCTAACTTCTGTCATTCTGTCTTTCTTTCTTTCTCTCTCTCTCTCTCTATATATATATATATATATATATGATATGATATGTAATTGACTGTACATTAAAGGGCATTTATTGGCATATATGGGCAATATATACATACACATAAATAGCTTTAGTCTTTCTCTCTTAATCTACTTAATGTGTTGACAGACTGCTGTTACCTTTCTGTTCAACACTGGACATTCAAAATAAAAGACTGATTTATTCAACGATGTCACCATGACAGAAGCCCACACTATGTCACAAACCATTACTTACATAAGGCTAGGTTTGGAAACAACTCAAATAAATGTGCAGTATCAAATACATACATATGACACAGTCACAATCATTTAACACTTTGCTCATTGGTATGCTTGCTTTAGGCTAGAGAGCACAGTACAGAAAAGCCTGTTTAGCTTGGTATCTGTCCATGGTCCTGAAACGCAATAGTGAAAAGCCACAGACCCCTTTTGAAACGTTGGATGTGGAGGCAGGTTTACATTCTTGAAAGGATGAAGAGGGGTGAGTTCAGGCCTCTTAGTCTGCCCTAGGGAGTTCCAAAGGTTCAAACTTTGCACTGGAAACACTGTTTATAACTCTTAATAAATACAAGTTTTACAGTCTAATCAAATGAATGTATAAATACTCTATACCATGCAGTTAAGACTATTTAAATGAGGAAGTTAGATCTGTGTGCTTGTGGACAAATCTGTTTGTGTGTGTGTGTGTGTGTTCCTCACTTTAATGTTTTCTGACTCACTGGTGTTCTAATGTGCGTGTGATCAGGGCATTTGATTTGCATGCTGCCAGTCCAAGTGTTTCAGTGTTTCCTGACTTTGTGCTTGGCTCTGCCACAGCACCACTGACTGGGGTGCAGTTGGAGCCGTTGGATGGGAATGTATCTGGATGGAGAGAGGAGACATAGTGAGAGAGACTGTAGCCATATGCCCAGATACTAGAGTGCCAACACACGCACACACACACACACACACACACACACACACACACACACACACACACACACACACTTCAGAGATGAAGACATAGACACACGATCGCACAGGCATATGTACAGACACACAGAGACACCCACACACTCACATACTAGATGCAGACACAAAAACACACAAGCACACAGGCACACACACACACACACACACACACACACACACACACACACACACACAGAGAGAGAGAGAGAGAGAGAGACACACACACACAGCATGCAATTCTGTTCTTTTCTGTCCCAATTGAAGGGGTACATTCTTCTATGTTCTAATCTGAAAGTAAAATATTAAAATCTATTCATTTCATGACTTCCAATTACATCAGCATAGCAGAAAGGAGATAATTCTGTGCCTCAATATTTGTGTTTGTGTTTTGTTTTGTTTTTTTGAGAAAATTTTGCATTTTAATCACAAACTTGTCTGCTGCACACATATTTGCATTTTGAAATCACAAAACCCGTGTTGACATTGGGGTTTTGTGCAGAGGGGCGTTGAGTCTGTGTATCTTCTCACTCTCCACAGCAACAGCTGTGACCGTGGTGACAGCAGCAGCAGCAGTAGCGGATGCAGTGATGACGGAGTCACGTGTTTTGCTCTCACTTTATCGCGCCAGGCCTTCTGATCATCCTCAGGAAACAAACTCACAACTGCTTCCACTTCCTTTTGTCAATATTTTCCAATCACCTCTGCCAGAGATAATTGCTTTTGCCGCTAATTAGCTGCTAATTACTTAGAATAATGCATCCTAATCAAGAGATGGGAGCATGTTTTTGGGGGGAGTAGGGATAATGGTGGGCAGTATGTGTGTGTGTGTGTGTGTGTGTGTGTGTGTTTGGGGGGGTGGGGGGGGGGGGTTGGGGGGTTGAATACAAAGCAAAAGCCCTCAGGCTAAAACTAGTGGCCCCCTCAACTTCACTCTCAATGACCTTGATGTGGTAACTGTCCTCTTTTCACTTGTCTCCACACTTCCACAACAACAACCAGCCCCTCTCCCCCCTCCTCTGGAAGCTGACAGCATGTCCTAATTAGGGACATATTATGTTGATTATATGCACAGAGAGCGGGGTGGGGTGTCGGGATGTGGGGTGGGGTTGGGGTGGGGGTGGTGGTGTCTGACAAAGTTTTCTGACAAATGGCTTTTGAAAGAAGAGTCACTCCAACACAGCCTTAGAATCTGTCTTAAAGGAGAAATAATGTGTTGCTTGAGGTCACCAAGTGCTGTTTGAGAAAGGGTTTGAGACAATTTGATACAGCATTGCCCAGATAGCAAATTGACTCCAAACACTAACAGGAGCACAAAATGTCACTTTCAATTTCATTTTCCTATGCCCCATTCAGCTACGTTAGCTGTTGGTACACTATCTGATCTATGTTGTATCAAATTTTTTGGTTATTTTAGTTTCTAGTGTAACGCCTGGTTTATAGATGATGGGATAATGAATGACACAGCATACATATGTCAATGAATATTGCACCTTGATAAGTGCAATATCCACAGTTATCCACACACCGTGGAGTTCTTTATCCCACTTATACCATTGTTGCCACATCAGGTTTTGCTAACAATTGAGGTTTTGCTAACAATTTAGATGTTTTGATAGCTAACACAGGCTTGTTTACAGAACAACTTCTTTCTGCCGACTCTGTTACGAGTCCTAAATGGCTGATCAAAAAAGGGTCTTTAGTTTGGTCAATTGTCAAGCGCTGCATCCAAAGGTTCTATCCCGTCATTGCTTTTGTAAACAGGCTCTAAAATCCATCTCAGTTAAAATGTTGCTGTGCTGAGAACGTTGGTCAGGCCACTAAATTGTAACCGTGTGTTAACGTGACTTGCATTTATATGCAATTATACGAATTGATATGCAAGTATAATAGCTTAATAGCTGTGTGGTTATCTGAAAATAATGCATGTTCAAAATATTGCATCACAATATGGAAATTGGATGAAGCAGTTGTATAAAATAGAATTAATTCTTTTATACGATACAAGTTGATGTGATGAGGAGGAGCTTGATCCTTTCCAATGATTTTCAATGAACTGGAACTGTGAACTAAGCACTAAGTCAATACTAACACGCACACATACACACAGACCGTAAACCACTATCTAATACTGCACTGCACTTTAGACTTGGCAATGCTGAAATATATATAAATATTGAGTTGTTAGGGCTGTTGGCAATCCAGAGCATTTAAATTCCAGTGGTGAAATGTGATTGACGTGAACTCACAACAGAAACAGAAAGGAATTCTGCTCTGAGGTAAAGATTATGGGCCTAAATGCTCTCCCCAAACATCAGCAACAACAACAGAACTCTTATCAACAAAGTTTCTTAACTGAAATGGCACAAGAGCACAAACTATTAGCCCTTAAAAATAATGGTTGGTCAGACAATTGCAAGCATCAGGATGGGAACATCCACTTATTCACTTTAAATACACTATATTGTAAGTAAGTTTTAAGTGGTTACTGGTGGTGGTAGGCATTTTCTATTGTTTCTATCTAATTCTCTTGATGAATATCTTATCCCTGTATCAATAATCCCTGTAGTTTTATTTGGCTTATAGGTTTCTTAAACTATTTTATCTGGAGAATATACTAATATACCTAAAGGTATATCTGTGTGGTATTTAGAAGTGTTTGGTCATTAAGAGAAATTTATTGAATGCACTGCTTCACAAAAGGTGTGCTAACCACAACATAGCACTCATTAAGGAGCTTATGGAGGTTCCAGTTGCATGTACTCTCTCTCTCTATCTCTCTTTCTCTCTCTCACACACACACACACACACGCACACACAATGACAGGTAATTAAAGCCCTACCTGACAGGTGCAGAGCTTGTGGATAAGAGCCATGCCTACTGAAAGCAGACAGTAATTTTCCCTATCCTGTTAAATCACATGGTGTTTTTCTAATAGTTAGCAGAGATTATTTATAGATGAACATGGACAAGGAGGTGGAAGTGGGTAGGAGGGGACTGTGACCTCAGATGATGATATATAGCTGGATTGTATGATGCACTGTATGTGTTGGTGTATCAGTGAGTGTGTTTGTGTGTGTGTGTGTGTGTGTGTGTGTGTGTGTGTGTGTGTGTGTGTGTGTGTGTGTGTGTGTGTGCACGCTGTGATGGGTGTATGGTCATAAATTATTGGATAATATATTGTTAAGGCTCTGGCTGGGGGAGGGGCTGCAAATCATTCCTGCTGCTCCTTCAGCTCTTGACACTCTTTGACACTAATACATCTCCCAGAGATTCAAAGTTTAATTACCTAGCATACACACACACACACACACACACACACACACACACACACACACACACACATACACACACACACACACACACACACACCCTACATATTACATCTCCTCATCTACTGACATAACTCTGTACTGAAATGACTGAAGTTTAGAACAACAAAACAATAGTATGATTCTTTTGAAAAGTCACTTCAATGACTCATTACGGGGCGAATAAAGGTTTATGATTTATATTTATTACCTTGTCAGTAAACATAACTCTTCAAAAATTATATTTGCTGGTTCATACTCTTTGATTTGCAAACAAATCCAGATATATTTGTGAGAATTTAGGACATTGGTATTTACAAAAAAACTGCATGCTCCATATAAAAAAAAGAAATCTCTGACTTGCTTGGTATGCCAGTAAGTATTAGTAGTTATTTTACCCCTCATATCTGTAAACTATGAGCAGAATGTGCAATGAATAGAATTTAAAGTCCATGTCTTACTACAGGTCCATTGTCACATTACGTTATCTTACATCATACTTTCACAATAATCCCCTCGTCTGCTTCCTTCCTATTAAATATGGGCCAATTTATTTATAAGTTCTTTACTGCACATTTCATGAACCAAAACCCCAGAACTGTGACTACCCAGATGTGGTCATGGACGTTGTTTGGGAAACATCATGTGACATCATGAGGGCCGGGTGCAGAGCAGGAAGGGGGAAAGGGGCAGGGCAGACAGCAAAACAAAAGCACATGGACAAGGTAAACAAAGCACGGAGCCTGCGACACTCAAATAGGGTAGGTGTAGGTGGCCGGATAGTCGAGAGCAGGATCATGACACATCATCATCTACTTTGGAGGAGGGGGATGGAGCTGCTTGTCTATTTATGTGTATTCCACTATGATCTGGTTCCTGTCTATTGAACGAATTATGGCACATGACATGGCATAAGACATGTTGGCCTTAATATGATTTACATTGGTGTCTGTTTACGTGATTTAAAAACACTGAAAATCTTTCACTTGTAAAGCTTGTGAACTGCTGTTGCATTTATGTTTCAATGCTTTCGGGGTAAAAAGTGACATCACCTAGTTGAGCTTGACACTGCAGCAAAACGAACATGCCTGTGAGACATAAACAACAATGGCAGTTTGCGAGTGAAAGATTTTCAAAACTTAAAAGACATAAAGATTTTTAGTGTATCTCACCAGTCAGGGGTCCTTTTAACCTGGCTTCAATACTTAAGTAAGGAAGTGATACAAAAATCCTACCATGTGTTTATATTAACCACTACATCAGCAGATTCTAAGCAGCACAGCTCTACAGCCAGTGCGTATTAAATGAGCTCATTAGAGAAATCACCAGGGTTTGTGTTCTAGCATGTGGATCTGGAAGGGTGAGGTGGTTTAGGATGGAGCATATAGATCTGAGGGGGTGAGGGAGTTTGAGTTCTAGCATGTGGATCTGGAAGGGTCAGGAGGTTCAGGTTCTAACATGTGGATTTGGATGGGTGAGAGAGTTTGGGTTCTAGCATGTGGATCTGGATGGGTGAGGTGGCTTGGGTTCTAACATGTGGATCTGTCAGAGTGAGAGTGTTTAGGTTGGAGTATGTGGATCTGTCAGGGTGAGAGTGTTTAGGTTGGAGTATGTGGATCTGTCAGGGTGAGAGTGTTTAGGTTGGAGTATGTGGATCTGTCAGGGTGAGAGTGTTTAGGTTGGAGTATGTGGATCTGTCAGGGTGAGAGTGTTTAGGTTGGAGTATGTGGATCTGTCAGGGTGAGAGTATTTAGGTTGGAGTATGTGGATCTGTCAGGGTGAGAGTGTTTAGGTTGGAGCATGTGGATCTGTCAGGGTGAGAGTGTTTAGGTTGGAGTATGTGGATCTGTCAGGGTGAGAGTATTTAGGTTGGAGTATGTGGATCTGTCAGGGTGAGGGGGTTTAGGCTGTGCCAGACAGTGACCTTCCTGACCACTGACCTTCCTTCCACATAGCTGACCTGATACGGGTGGTGTCAAATCACATACAGGTCCATGATATAGATCACTGCAAGCGTGCAATGGTAGAAAGGTTCAAAGCTTTTTTATGTTGTCGTTCTTCTTGTGAGACACAATGAAGCATGAGAAAAAGACTCAAAAAGCACAAAAACTCTTTTTAAAAACTGATATTACATTTACATTTACATTTATGCATTTAGCAGACGCTTTTATCCAAAGCAACTTACAACTTTTGTCAACTATCAATTGTTCAGGGCCAGTCTCCCCTAGAGCAACTTAGGGTTAAGTGCCTTGCTCAAGGGCACAACGGTGGCAGCTGGGATATGAACCCACAACTTTTCAGGCTACTTGCACACAGAAGTGTCTAAACATGTCAGTGTGTGTATTCATAAAAATTCAGCTCAAAAATATGCAAATCTGTGTGTATTTCCACTGTGCGATATGAGTTAAAAATGGACATTGACCTAATGAAGGGAAGTATTCTCATCAGCTGTGGGATCAAAACATAAAACGTTTATAGATAGAGAGGAAATTGTGAACAAATACGAGTTTCCATCCACTTTAATAACATTATGCCCGATGCAAGAGTTAATCCTTCCCCATCAAGCAAATCAAATTTATATGCACATTAGGGGATTGATGCACATTTTAGGTGTTTCCAATTGAGGATTTCTTATTCTAATAAAACGTTCACTAACAGGTTGGATGGAAACCTGGTTTGTGATGCTCCTCCAGCTGTTAGTATATCTATAGGTGTATTTGTAGTTTTATGTGTGTTAGTGCTGAGCACTAACTATGTGATGTCAGAACTGAATTTACAGGGATTTGTGTGTGTGTGTGTGTGTGTGTGTGTGTGTGTGTGTGTGTGTGTGTGTGTGTGTGTGTGTGTGTGTGTATGTGTGTGTGTGTGTGTGTGTCTGAGCCAAGTGACGTGGGATGTCAAAGCAGAAGGGGCCACTGTGACAGCACTGCAAACGATCTTTGGAACTATTTGCAACCTTTAATTGCAATTAAACCACAATGGCAACAATCAATACTCGTCATTCACACACACACACACACACACCTCAGTATCTGCTTCTCATATTCCAGTGCATTAGTAGAAGAAATGTGTGAGAAGGTTGGAAAGAGGATATGCATGATGAACTGCGGTGTGTGTGTGTGTGTGTGTAAGTGTGAGTGTGTGTCTATGTGTGTGTGTGTTTGTGTGTCTGTGCGCATGTACATAGAGTTTTTTGTTACAGTAATGATTACTGGATGATGACTCACAAACCTACCAAAAAAAAGAAAAATTGGGTAAAATTTTTCTTCTTAGCAATATCAAAAGATGTGTGTGCATTTGCGTGTGTGTGTGTGTATGTGATTGATGTATTTCCCTGCATATGGTGATGTGTGTATGCCAAGGATTTTGTGTATGTGTGTATGTGTGTGTGTGTGTGTGTGTGTGTGTGTGTGTGTGTGTGTTTCAAAGCATCTGCTATAGTATTGAGTTTCCTGCTATCTGATGGCCTCTGAGTAGGACAGAGAGCTGCTCCTGCTACTGCACAGACAACACCGGGGCGCCAGGAAAGATCAGATAGACTACACAACACAGAGGACACACACAAACACCAATACACACACACACACTCACACACACACACACACACACACACACACACACACACACACACACAAACACCAATATACACACACACACACACTCTCACACATACACACACAAACACTTTGTTGAGACACAAACTCTCCCAAATACCAACACACACACACACACAAACAGACAAACACACACACACACACTTTATTAAGAGACAGCAACTTTCACAAATAACAACACACATATACACACGCACTTTATTATTTTCTGCAAATGAAGAATGTGGTCTGTTTTGCAACTCAACACCCATTCACTCTTTCATCATTCCATTGCTCTTGTAATGCAATTAAGTGAATTCTTGCCTCATCTTAAAGTTACAGCCGATGACATGAATTCCAGCCCAGTGTTACAAAACACGACGATACAGAAACGTCCTTAAAACACACCCATAATTATCTGCACACACACACACACACACACACACACACACACACCATGCATGCAACATCCTCTAATGTGTATTAGCTGAGACATAATGTGGAGAGAGTTTCTGTTAATTTCTCCTTAATCTGTTTGTATGTCCAAGCCAATCCCCTCATTATCTGTGGATCCATGCTCAGATCTATTCAATTCTCCCCTATAATTTTCAAGGGAAATCAAGGGTTTCTCCCTCAGAGCAAGGCTAGGACTGTAATATCACTAGACTGATATTTTGTTTCCGTGACCAGACACCACTAATGTGATCATAGGTGGCACTAGAGGGGATTTGAATCTATTCACATTTTTATATCACAGGAATGCAAGCCAGTGTGGTAAATCTGTCTCCAATGCAGCTTAGAAACATACACAAGTGATTAAAAGATTATTGGCAGTCCAAAAGAACTGCAGGAATATAGGTGTTTCTCTCCTAGCAGGCCTATGCATCCCCCTATGGGATTCACTTAGCAGATGAGTCACTATTGTTAGATGTTTTTCAAAGCAAAGTTAGGGAGGAACTCTGAGGATGTTGTCACTCACCCCACTTCCATTTCTTGGGGATTTAAACCTGTGCACTCCATAGCAAGCATTCCCTATGGGTGAAACCTGTGAAACTGAAAAAAATAAATTAAATAAAGTCAAGATATGCAGTAGCGGACTGATCTTAATCTCAGAATTAGATTTGAATATGAGGCAGCAACGCGAGCAAATATGTCAGCACCTGACATGAGAAGTAGACATTTTTAGTCAATTAGTTCCCTAAGTACATAGTAATAAGGATGCTTTATCTCCTGGTGGACGGCGCTGTCTGTTTCCCCTGAGCTGAAGCAGTGGGCTGCTGCAGACTCTCAGGCAAACTTAAGAGATTAATGAGTTGACTGAAGGAGCTGAGGACTCCTGTGTCGAGTGGAGCTCAGTGGAGGAGCAGCCCAGCGTCGCTCACGACAACCCCCACATCCTCCATCGGCCTCGCTAATCAGCATCGGCCATTAACTCCAAAGCCTTAGGGCTAATACACACACATACTTCAGCACACACACACACACACACATAGACACACACACACACACACACATTTACAAATGAAAACACATACACTTTTCTACACACAGACACACACACATACAGCCTCATAAAAGCACACATTTAAACATGACACACTCACACACCCACACACACACAGAGATTTAGACACACACACAAATACACACACACATCATCACAGACAGGACACAGACAGACACAGATACCCCCAGCCAGCCAGATAGGGAAGTGTTCCTGGGAACTCTGAAATCTAGTTCTCATTAACGGGGGAAGTAGTGTATCTGGAACAAACATCAGCAATTAAAACATCCCGCTCTTTGATCCTCACACACGATTCATTCCACCGCAAAAAGGCAAGTCAGAGAAATTAGACTGGGACAGAGGGGAGACAGCGAGACGGAGCGAAAGAGCAAGCATCTGAAGAATCACAGGGAGAGAGAGAGAGAGAGAAGGATAGAGGGGGATAAAGAGAGTGCGGTGGGACATTAGGTCGCTAATTCCATGTGAAAATTGAAGAGGCTCTGTCCTCACCCCTTCTGATCACTGCCACCCAACCCCACCCCACCCCACCTCACCCAGCTTCCCTCCACCCTTCTGACACCATCAGCTCCATTACCAGTCTGAGCAGGTCTCTCGTTACCACGGCGATAAGGCCATAATCCCAAAAACGGCGCCACTTTTAATGACTTGCACTTTAATTAGGCGGGCCAAGGAAGGACAGCAGTGCTCCCAGTCCTCCATTGTCTCCAGCATGAATGACTCAGATGAAGTCAGGACGAATAGGGCCTGTGTGAGTGTACCCTCACACACACTCACATACATGCTCATGCACACACACACAGATGCACAAAAACTCTCTGCTCATTGTGTATATACTGCACTTATACTTGTCTCTTTCTCACACACACACGCACACAAGTGCACGCATACAACCTTACACACACAGACATACACAGACATACACCCACAAGTGGTCAACTCTTATAGTCTGCATATCCTCTGATTGGAGGAGAGGCTTTTCCACTGGTGTTTGACAGGGTCAGATTGGCACTGAAGACTATGGACCCCCCCCCACACACACACACACACACATCCACACCTCATCACTCTCTCAAGCAGTGCAGAAACAGATAATGACTAACTTCCTTCAGAAAGCCGTATTGTATATGCCAGCAACAAACTACCTCGTGCTACTGCCTCTACCATCACTTTGATTTCAATCAGTTTGGAGTGATCATTTCAGCTGTCAGAGGGGCATGATCACCGGCTAAGTGTTCTCAAGCAGAGTTAGTGTGTGTGTAGGGATGATTATGTTTGTGTGTGTATATAGACCTATGTGTGTGTGTCTGTGTTTGTGACTATGTGTGTGTGTGTTTGTGACACATGGAATGAGGTGAGATATGGTGGGTTGTTTTTGAGAGCACTTGAAAGCTGTTTTTTATGACACACAAACCCAGTAATCATGTTTGGAGAGGGATGGAAGGGAAGTGAGCGCGTCGCTCAATGAGAGGAAAATAAGCGCCGTGTTTCTTATGAATATAAAACGCGTGAGTGCACCAGACACTGACAGGATGCCATGACAGCACACACACACAAACACACACACACACACATATACACACACGCAAAAATGTCGAGGCCTCTACCAACAGCCGCAGTAGCAACCAACACACCTGGACCTGTGCAGGAAGTTGCAATACCTGAGTTCACTGACACACTATCTGCTAGGGAGGACAAAAAACACAAAGGAAAGAGCCTCTGTTCTCATTTTCTCATTATTAATACACTGATTTTGCCAAAGGTCCTCTATGAGGCTGGGCCATACACTCTGCATTCTCTTAAAATTAAGATCTAAGTCCAGAAACTGTACAGTACAGTAAACCAGGAACTTTTGCTATTTTACAAGGAATATAAACATGTTTCAGAACAGAAATGCTCATTGAAAATAATGGGAACACGGTTAATGCTGGTTCTTGAAGTTTTCTGTTTATAAAGACATGAGGTTCACTTCCTGTTGTTCACCCAGTGCATGAAAAGAGCTGACAGAAGCTAACCAACACCACTGCAGGCAATCAAAAGTCTTTATTATATAGCATATGTGTATATGTATGCATCATAAGAGCTAATTATTATAGGCTACCAATTATGAAAATATTTGTTCAAAAAAATTTCATCTGTTTTATCACTTTACTAGACTCTGATGAACATTGTTGGAAGCAGCTAACATTAAGGCTACTGCCTGAATTTCCTAAAAGCAAAAAAGTAATAGTTCTCATTTGTTGGGCTTTTAGGCTCTGCTTTTAACATCTGTGCCCGATAGCACAGAGGTCCTGTATTGTCCCCTCTCTGTACAGTACTTCTCACTACATACTCTTACTGTGATGTGCTCCATTTTTCTGTGCAGATTTGGACAGTTTCCTAAACAACAAGCCTCATTAGCTAAATAAAGACAGTACAGTAATACCTTACTTTACTCTACTTCATCTATTCTACTCTACTCTACTCTACTCTACTCTACTCTACTCTACCACAATTCTACTCAACTTTACTTTACTACATCTCTACTATTCTCTTTACTCCAACTCTACTCTACCCAAGTCTTCTACTTGACTCTACTCTACTCTACTCTACTCTACTCAACACTCAACTCTATTCTACTCTAATCTATTCTTTTCTACTCTACTGTGCTCTAAGTCAATGATGCTGTCATTCTGGATTCATAAGCTTATATGCTTGCATGCAAATATATGTCACATATGAGACAGTGGCTGGGTCATGGAGGGTCATGGAGGGGAGAATATGCCCATGCCCCTTATGCATTAGAGACATCAGAGAATTTGCATGTCTGCATGGGATGGATGGAACAGAGGTGCTAAAGGTAAAACATAAGAAGCTTTCAGATATACAAAAGGCTACATAATGTGTGTGTGTGTGTGGGGGGGGGGGGGGGGAGAGAGAGAGAACGAGTATGTGTGTGTGTATGTATGTGTGTGTGTGTGTGTGGTGTGTGTGTGTGAGAGAGAGAGAGAGCGAGAGAACGAGTAATTACTGTGTGATTACTATGGCATGGCTCTTAGTTTGTTAGTACTCAGTGATTCCTGTCCATGGAAGTGTCAACCCATTCAAAAAGTGGTATGCAGTGGGTTGTCACTGTGCCTTGCTTGTTTTGTCTTCTTTTGTGGTCTTCCATGGATCAGACATCACCGCCATCTAGTGAACTTCAATTCACATTACAATTTCCACCCATTACATCAAGACTAGTCAAAAAGCGAGTCAGATCCACTTTAGTCTAAAGAGAGATTTGATTTTTTGGAGTCCCTGGTATGCTGATCCCAGTGACTGTATATAGTCACTGGTCGATCCTGTTCTTTATCGTCTTTCTCCTTTTCTCTAGGAATACTGATTGCATAACCCTTCAACCCCAAAAAATAAAATAAAAAATAAAAATAAATATTATGTTGTTATATTGTCTGATGATTATATACTATAGTTGTCAAATTAAAACGGATGATGGTGGAAAAGTGGAAATGTCAGTGTCGCCTGCAGAAAAGTTGCATTTTTAAACAATAATTCATACTCATCATATGTCTTATAACCTGAAGTTAAAAGAGGTTGTCTCCAAACACACTTTATAGAGGTAAATAAAACAATAATATTCTGACTAGAGGAGTAATATGTTATGGCAGGCTTGTACCGATAAGGGCATTGCTAGCTCTAGCTCAGAAAGCTTTTTTCCATAATGCATTTTCCCAGAGCTTCATGTGTTTTGTTCCGAGGCTAATCTTCCACAGTTTCCCATTTTCCTGTCCTTATCAATCAATTGCAAATGTTACCTTGAAACACACTGACTGGCACAAAGACATTAGAAGGATTTGCTCAACCCTCTCAACCCTCTATTAAGACTCTACCTGAGTCTCCAGGCAATACTGGGCTGTAATTTAATAACAAAAGGATCATGCAAATTCATAATAAATAATAAAGCGAGATTATTAATAAAACCTATGTCATATCCACCTTTACTGCTGGGATTTGCCTGATAGTGCAATAAAATAGCACACTGTGGACAAATCCTCTCTCGTTGCTCCTGCAACATACTAACTGTCACTTTTCAAAGTCGTCTGCACTGCCATTTACCAGGGCACTGGCTCAGTTTGATGAGGTCATGAGAATGGGTTGAGAAGACTTCTGATTGAGTTGTGCCAGATATGTGTGTGTTTACTCCTGTCTTATTATTCCACTCAAGTACACTGTCCGAATCTTTTTTGACCTAAACAACAGTTGCTTTGTTGTTTGTTGTTCTGTCATTTCAAAGGGTGTGTATACAGTAGAGAATTATGTGAGTAGCTGAGGATAGCTAAGTAATGTGTAGGGAATGTGTGTGTGTGTGCATGTGTGTGTGTGTGTGTGTGTGCGTATGTAGCTGAAATTTCCGGTGGAAGCCCAAGGTCGAGCGTATGTGAATTGAAGCCAAACCCTCATGACCTTGTGTTGAGATAAGTGTGTAATGAGTGCACCTGGAGTTTTGGCATTCACACACACACACACACATTCATCTACACACAGAGAAAACATCCATACGCACACATCCACACACACACACAAGACAGATACATACACACACAAAGATACACACAAGCACATGCATGTATAAAAGGGGCAACAAACATCTATGCACCCAAGCCTACATAGTATCCACAGTCATGCTGAGATTCGTCCTGTTGAGTGTCCTTGCCAGCCTGGGTAAGAATGACCATCAACTCTGGATCAAATACCACACAGTTTCCTGTGGAGTGACTGTGTATTTGCCACACAGACTTCACCTAGATTGACTTCACCTAGTATAACTCATTATGTTTTTCATATCACAGCACATAGTAGGCTACTCTGTGCTGTGCAAACTGTATGCTGTGATTTCTCTGAATCTGCTGTGTGCATCTGTAGTGCATTATGACATGAGGCACAACTATGTTTGAAAATCACTAATAGTAAGACACAGAAAAGACGCAAGCTGGCAAGCTACCAAAGTCTTGTGCTGAAATGGAATAGCTCTGAGATCACTTTGCTTCACCAGAAGTTTAGCTGTCTTGGTCTGAGTAATAAAGGCGGCCTGTGTCCGTTTCATGTCGTCTAAGTCAACATGTGTGTTTTTGTTTACTGCTGATTTTGTTGCCTTTGTTGTTGTTGTTGTTGTAGTGCTGGCCAGAGTGCCTGATCCCAGATACATGGAAGATATTGTTGGGGAGAGGGTAGTCGGTGGAGAAATTGCCAGTCCCAACTCCTGGCCCTGGCAGGTACACTGTGTGTGTGTGTGTGTGTGTGTGTGTGTGTGTGTGTGTGTGTGTGTAAACTGACTCTGTGTTCTCTGTTGCTCTCTCTCTCCCGTAGATCTCCCTCCAGTACCTGTCTGGAGGCAAATACTATCACACCTGTGGAGGCTCTCTGATCAAGACAGGATGGGTGATGACTGCTGCCCACTGTGTGGATAGGTACAGATACTCCTCCTATGTGTGTGTGTGTGTGTTGCCCACTATGTGGATAGGTACAGATACTCCCCCTATGTATGCCCTCTGTGTGGACAGGTACAGTTCAACAATTTCTAATTTCCAATCTGTAGCACTCCTCTTACAGATTATTTAGTGGGTCTACATAATTTTTTTATCTATTTATAAAATTAAATATTAAATTAAGTGGAAATAAATATTTGCACATTTCCAGTGTAGTGGAGTCATTCAATTAATTGCATGAATTAAATATCCACTGCTTTAGAATTACTACACATCTACATTGCATACAGTCTCCCAGACCTCTGACACCTTTAAACAGGTCTTTCAGCCCAAAATAAACTAATTACTTACCATGGTTTGTGTGAATTTCTGGGTTTTGCAAGTTTTAAAAGAATTCAGGGACCATCGTGACACAAGGGTCTCCCCCAGGCCCTAGTGTCACCTAATCAGAACTATCTGTAAGACTAGCTTGGCATATATCTGTTTTTGTCATTCAGGCTATTACTCTTTCTCTGATAATTTCTAAAGATGACATGGAATGGAATGCTATCAAAAAGCTAGCATAGCTCTGGTTGATCGTAGCTCTGGCGCTCAGACGAAATGGGTTGGCGAAAAACAAAAAGAAAAAACAAAAACATCTTGCAATCAAGGGATAAGCCTAGGCTTAATAGAGGATTAAGTCAGTCAGTACTACTTCATTTAGATGACAAACCCTGTCTTCATGTGGCTCTTCTGAAAAAAAAAATATATAAAAGTGGCTCCAGGCAAAAAATGTTCCTAACCCCTGTTCTATGTCAGCAATATGGCCACATAGAAATATGGATTAACATCAGTAAACTGTTAGGTAATGGCTACTTTGCATTTCATTGTGCTGTGTGTGTCTAAAGTAAGTTGATTCAAATCTAAACAGATTTGAAATGAACCTAATCTGAACTTGCTTCTGAACTTCTTTATGACCTTTATGTGGTGAACTGGTTTGTTCCACAGCTCCAGGACCTGGCGTGTTGTTATTGGAGAGCACGACCTGAACGTCAACACTGGCAGGGAGCAGATCATTGCTGTCAGGGAGGTCTACATCCACTCTGGCTGGAATTCCAACAGCGTTTCTGCAGGGTAGGCATTGCTCCTAATTTGAGGTGACCAGACCTCTGAGATGGAAATTGGGGACATAGCCCAGGAGTATTCCTATTTCTATAGTCAATATCATCAAAATAAGTGATATTTTAACTTCAAAAATTGGGGATGAAGTGTGTTTTCTTGTATTTTACCGGAGACAGATCACCAAAAGTGCAAAATCCTAATTGTGACCCTCTGTGAAAGTCACATGGGTTAATTGTTCAAAATCAATTTATCATCTTCAAAGTTCCAATCTTTTAGTGCCCTAACTCTATAAATCTCACACTTAATTAACTGGACATAAAATGTTTCTAATTTCATACCACTTAAATCAATGCTACATGCAAGCACTGGTGGATGCATGCATGTATGCAAATAAGGATATTCTTGGTAGATTCATGTCTTCAAAGTGGCATGTGCATGACAAATCATTGATAACAGTCTCTCATTCAGAGTCAGCCTCTGTCTCTTTCTCTAGCTCTCAGAGATGTTACAAATTAAGTTAACATTAAGAGGTTAATTTGCAAACACTTATTTTTACTGTGCCCTGCATACTTATATAGTATATTCAGAGGTTGCAGGGGTAGCCATGGCCTACTGATTAGGGACTCAGACAGAAGATTGAACGTTGCACTCTCATGCCCGCATCCACGCTGTCTGCAGTGTGTGTTTCACCTCACTGTGTGTTCACTGGGTCCTGTGTGTGTTCACTTTTTACGGAGAGGACGAATGCAGAGGCTGAATTTCCCTTACCGGATCAAAACAGTACACACTTAAAAACTTATATGTGCTTCCTCTCTCAGGTATGACATTGCCCTGCTGCATCTGGCCTCTGAGGCAACTCTGAACTCCTACGCCCAGCTGGCCGCCCTGCCTCCCTCTGGACAGGTTCTGCCCCATGACAACCCCTGCTACATCACTGGATGGGGACGCACCGCAAGTGAGCTCCTCTCCATCCATTATCACATTTTACAGCAGATTATTACATGGCTCTTTAGAATGCTGTGGAATGTTCCATTCACTTCAGTGGGATTTCCTAACATTCTCTGGTCTGATATCTCTTGGTAACGGACCATCGCTAAGTATAACAGACCGCTGTTGTTGAAAGTGAAACAGAACTTTGCCATAACCAATCAGCTGATCTGTAAGTTAAGGGACTACCATTTTGTCGCGGAAGATATTATCCATCTTAATCATAAAAATGACTAGGAATTATAAACATACTTTGTTGACATCTAATTGACGTATTCAATAGTTAGCCATGTAATAAGTGGGATAAAGTGCGAGGCGGTTATTATCGTGGAATAACTCCTGACGCAGTGTGATTCAAGCCCTCTACAGGTTACAGGCTCCCATTACACCGATAATGACCACCTCGCAGAAAGTCATCCTTTACTTACTAGCTGTGGTGTATGCAAAGCAAACAGGATGCATGTCTATTCCCCTCCCCCATCACCACTATCTCATTGTGGTGTCTGTCTGTCTGTGTGTCCGTCTGTCCGTCTGTAGCTGGTGGTAGCCTCTCTGTCCAGCTGAAGCAGGCTTACCTGCCCGTGGTCGACCACAAGACCTGCAGCAGCAGTGGATGGTGGGGCAGCACTGTCAAAACCACCATGGTCTGCGGTGGGGGCTACAGTGAAGCTGGATGCAACGTAAGGACTGTCATACCTTAGCACTTGGAAAAATAGGCCTTGCAAATTGTTGTTACACATACACACATGACATTTGTTGATTTCAGTTATTTATCACACAACTTTTTGGCATTCATGGACACCACCCCAGAATGACTGTGTGGTTTCCCTGTAGGGTGACTCTGGTGGTCCCCTGAACTGCCTTGTAGGCGGCAAATACGTCGTCCACGGCATTGCCAGCTTTGTCTCAGGATATGGCTGCGACACACACCAGAAGCCCACCGTCTTCACCCGTGTGTCCGCCTACGTCGACTGGATGGAGAGTGTAAGAGAGCATGCGCACAAGTTGACATACTCTAAGTTAAGCATTATGCTTAACATGCACTGTATTGGTGTTACGTAATTCCCTGATGATTATCCTTTGTTTTCTATCCTCCTCAGACCATGGGATGAATCATATCACAAGTCTTCAGTTTAACATCAACCTCAAAAATCATTTTGAAAGGAACTGGAAAAAAATAAATCCCTCTGAGGCCAATCTACTAATTCAACTGATGTCTTTGTCTTTTGTCAGTATTCTTATACAATAATAGTTCACCAACATCTGGCACAAATCAAACATAACCACAGAAGAGAGTTTAAACAAAGTGATGAGGCATGCATGACTTCTGGTTAAGAAGCTGTCACCTGTGTCCCCTGACTATTAAGACGCCATTTTGAAAGGACAAAGGAAGGCCTCACTAAGGATACGCTTATGATAAGACAATGGATAGATCACTGGTGAAAGCATGTACTATAAATCCTGCCCGACTGGCAAGATGGGTATAGGGTTACTTAAGACGTGTTGGTTGCACTCTGCCCTTTATCACGTTCTTCTAAATATAACTGCAACCAGCAATGAGTGCCAAGCAGCACATTATGTCATACTGTAGTTCTTCTGGAAAAATAATTTCATCACGTCAAAGGGAGGGGAGGGGGCAGGCTGGTCCTTTGGGATACTGTTTCCACTGGTTACATTTGATAGTCAATCGTGACCTTCTTAGACATGTTAGCAGTTAGAGAAGTTGATGACACCCCCAATCTGTGTCCAAACACCAGAGAAGTCTGACAGTTACTTTCAATTTGTAGTGTTGCTTGTTGTAGAGTGTTACAGTGGCAGTATGTTTTCTCAAGTGTGTGTGTTTAGGGCTTTAACAAAAGCTTATATGTAAATATCAGAAATTACACATTAATGACACTGGTAATTAATGGTAAAAAAAACTGAAGTAACAAGAGCTACAGAAGTCCTTATCTTGACCACTGACCACCACAGCTACAGAACGCATGTGTACTGGTCAGGGCCGCCGACAGCCTTGGCCAGGCTGGGACAAAATTCTCTGAATGTCCCTCCCTGGGAAAAATACTCTAAACAGAGTATACTCTCTCAGGAAGCTAACCGGAGCTAATATGCTACGTCAACAAATGCAGGTTAGCAAATCCATGGTTAGCCTGAAACATCAGGCTTGCACGCGAATTTGGCTGCTAATGTATATATTCTTAGCATTGGTCAGATATATGAAACACGTTTTTAAGCTGTTGTGGTTATCAAATGATTTAATGCCCAAACAGTTTAATATAAGGTATTGAGTGTGACTACTACCTCCTCATTTGTATTGATTGGTACTTATTTTGAGCCCAGCTGGATCAGGTTACTTTACAGGACTGGAAAACATTGGCTACATTGTGTTTTACTTGCTCTGCCCTGCCTTTGCTAGCACCTGCATTATCAGAAGAACCTTTTTTAAAATATCTATTCAGGCTCCTGGTTTCTTCTTCTCTTCTTCTCTTTTCTGTTCTTTTTTGTGCCCCTGACTTATACTGAGACATGTTGGCTTACTGAAGCGTTAATCAAATGACATTGCATTTTTGATCAAAGGCTTTTTTGTGTCGGGGTGGCAGGGGGGTTCTTGATCCCTATTTCCAGGTAAAAACAACTATGAATAATTTCTTTAATGCAAATATATAAAATATTCTATATCCTATATAAAATAGAATAATTATTCTGCAATTTCATGAGAGTCCAGTTCTGTGTGCCCCCTCTCCTAGGCCCGGGACAAAATGCCCATTTGTACCCCCCTGTCGGTGTGTCTGGTACTTGTAATGGAATCTAGCATTCTGTTTTAAATATATACGTATTTTTAATGATACCAAACCGAGGGAAATGGTCATGGTTTACTTTAATTATGGTTTAAGAAACACATTCTTCAAAAATAAGGAAAAATGGCTATGAGATTATTTTACACTTTAACTAACATTGTAAGAGGAAGATGAATTGGTACATGCTGATGAGTCACTTTTGTTGTTAGAAATATCTCTGATGGAGATAATGTCACTGTTAACCTCCTAAAACTGAGCGTTCAGGTTTTAGACCTAGGCTACAAGGGCTATTAGTATAATCTACTGAATTTGATTAAACAAGATATCATTTCTTTCAGTCATTTAGATTTCTATCCATTCATTTAGCTGTAGTTTATGGCTAACTGATGGCTAAGGGGGTTCTGGGGGGTTTTCCCCCAATAAAAGTTTTGTGACAAATTCTGTAGCCATAGCATAAGACTTGGAAAGACCAATCACAATGTTCAATCTTTGTAGAGAGGGCTTAGAATGATAAGGACAGGGCTAAGTGCCCAAGGAATAGCGGTCATTTGAATCGGCCTTGGCGTCGACTTTGAGTTAGATTTGGGCCTTTCTTCCTGAAAGGCACTGAAGTCATTTGTTTCAAGGCCAAGAAGGCCGTATTTGTTGTTTTGCCAGGCCTGTTTTTTGACTCATTTTCTCTACCTGCCCTCTTTGAAACCTTTCCTTTCCTATCTCTTCCTGATAGGCCTACTTTCTATTAATTTATTTCTTAAAATATATATCACTACAGCCTAATTAAGTTAATGATTTGGTATTATTAAGCCTGTCATGAAAAAAAGATGCAAGTAAGCAATGCAAGTAAGATAAACTAATTGTGGCAAACAGTTTATAAAAACTTAGCTCAGACCCACTGTTAAGATGGTCCGCTGTTGGTCTGAGGAATCAGACAAAGCATGACAACAGTTTTGATTGTGCTGACTGGTGTATGTTCTGTGATGCATCAAACACTGATATAGACAAGTATACAGAGGCAGTCACTGAATTCATACAGAAGTGTGTGGAAGATGCTGTTCCAACAGAAAAACTCTGTGTGTATCCTAATAAAAAATGGATAAATAACACTATAAAAGCATCAAAAAATCAAAGCAGCAAAATGAGACTACAGGCATAAGATTGAGGAGCCACCGGAGGCTAGTGATTCAAGAGACATGTGAATAGAATAGAATAGAAAGCCTTTATTGTCATTATACACAGTATAATGAGATTTAAAGCAACTCCTTAAAAGTACACACAGCGCAAAATATAAATATGTCCTATGTAAAACTATTACAAAGTATAAATAAGTCCTTACCAAACTACTGTACAAAACTACAATGCAATAAAAGAGAAGAAAACACCTATGTAAAGCCACTGAGTACCCAGACAGACAATAACAGATACAACAGACATGAGTACAAACTGGCAAGCAGCATACAGTGTGTGAGGGAGTGTACTGGTGGAGGTAATAAAACAAATAATTAACAATCAGTGCAAATATGGATCGGGGGTGGGGGTAGGCAGCTGTACCGGAATGCACATGGGGATGGTTTGTCAGAGCGGTTCCCCCGGTTTCACTACAGACACTCATGCACATACAAAATCTAATAGTCTTCGGTGCATATGTGACTTCAGTATGATGACAGTATGGTGTGGAAGGCACTACACATGATTTCTGATTTTGGAGAAAAGAAATTTGGGTCAAAGTCATACCTTTCACTCCCAGATGACCTAAACAGCTTCTGTACCCACTTTGATGTTACCATTGACCATCCAGAAAGAACCCCCTCCATTACTAACCTCTCAGCTGATCCAGGCCTCATTCTCACAGGTGCTAATGTGAGGAATACTCAAGCATGTATATAAACACAAAGCAGCAGGGCCTGAAGGGAGACCAGATCCACTAATGCAATGCAATGCAAGGGAATGCAAAAATGTTGCAAGGGAACACAATTTTTTTTTTTACTGCCATGGCCTTAGCCGGCCTTGGTAGTGTGTATGAGACAGTGTTGTGTGTGTGTTTGCAAAGCCCAAGGTCAAGCTGGTGTGAGCTGAGGCCAACCACTTGTGCCCTTGCCAAGGTGTGATAAGTGTGTAAAGAGCACAGCTGGAATTTTGGCATTCACACACCAACAGATTTGTGCCTCAGGTGTGTATAAAAGCAGCTACAAACATCAACATGCACCCAAGTCTACGGAGTATCCGCAGTCATGCTGAGATTCGTCCTGTTGAGTGTCCTCGCCAGCCTGGGTAAGAATGACCGTCAACACCACAGTTTCCTGTGGAGTGACTTCACCTGTGTATTAGGCATAACTAGCCCAGTGCTTTCTTCATCACAGCACATTGTATTCTATGCTGTGACTGTCATATGCTGTTGTCTCTCTGTCTGTGGTGTGTAGCTGTGTATATCTCTCTGTCTGCTGTGTGCAGCTATGTATATCTCTCTGTCTGTGGAGTGTATCTGTGTATATCTCTGTCTGCTGTGTGTATCTGTGTATATCTCTCTGTCTGTGGTGTGTATCTGTGTATATCTCTCTGTCTGTGGTGTGTATCTGTGTATATCTCTCTGTCTGCTGGGTGTATCTATGTATATCTTTCTGTCTGTGGTGTGTATCTGTGTATATCTCTCTGTCTGCGGTGTGTTTCTGTGTATATCTCTCTGTCTGCGGTGTGTATCTGTGTATATCTCTCTGTCTGTGGTGTGTATCTGTGTATATCTCTCTGTCTGTGGTGTGTATCTGCCACACAGTTTCCTGTAGAGTGACTTCACCTGTGCATTAGGCATAACTAGCCCAGTACTTTCTATATCACAGCACTCAAGTGCATAGTGCTCTCTGGTGTGAATGTCATATTCTGTTGTCTTGATACTGCTGTAGTTGTGGCTGAGCCCAGGTACCTGGAGGATGTCCCTGACCAAAGAGTGGTGGGTGGAGAGATTGCCAGTCCCAACTCCTGGCCCTGGCAGGTAAACTTAGTGTGTGTGTGTGTGTGTGTGTGTGTGTGTGTGTGTGTGTGTGTGTGTGTGTGTCCTGACAGGTAAACTGACTCGCTTTCTGTTGCTACCTATCTCCCGTAGATCTCCCTCCAGTACTTGTCTGGAGGCAAATACTATCACACCTGTGGAGGCTCTCTGGTCAAGACAGGATGGGTGATGACCGCTGCCCACTGTGTGGATAGGTACAGATACTCTCCATTTTCTTCTTTGTCTCATTCTCTTACTCTCTCTCTTTCTCTTTCCGTGTATGTAAACTTGAGGGCAAGCTAAAAGTTTAGCCATGCAAAGTGATCAAGAAAATGTCAGTTCACTAAATTGCGCTCTTGTTTTACCAAATCATGCATTAAGTTTACTAAATTGTGCAGGGCCAGCGCTAGGCATTGGCGTGTAAGACGGTCACCTAACAAATGTGTCTGGGACGCCCTCTAGTGGTGCCCTTCACATAACGTCTTTATGCCTAAACATAACATAACACATTAACACCGCCATGAACCAAACAAAATAAAACACCATACACACCATATTTTAAACAAATACACACTATCCTCATTTGGTGTCCCTTCTGTATGTCACACGTCCATTTTACATAATAATCCAATAAATTTGCCATTTTGGGGGTCGGGCGGTTACAGCAATGTTAAACATTGCTGCACTCAGATTAAGGAACATTGTAGGCTACAGGTACACCCAAATTAGTTTACAGAATATGAAAACAGAGGAAGGAGGAGGAGGAGGAGAAGAAAGACCATTGTAGAGGTGTGTAAGATACTTATATCATGGAGGATAGGCTATTAATTTAAAAAATGTACTTTGTGTGCTACTAATGTTGGACTGTCATCACTGATTTGTATCACTGCTCTGCTAAGTGTGTCTAGTTAGCTAGCTTGGTAAGTAGAGCAAGACTAGACTAATACAAAATTATACATGACAGATGAGCAGTATTTGGAGAACACGTGCTATCATGTTGATATTTCACTAGGGCTACGACCAGCCCTGAAATCGCACACTCGTTTTACTAAACCATGCACTCATTTAATTGTGTTTTCTGTTGTGTTATGTTTAGTAGAAAGTCAAAACTGGTGTCAAAGAACTGATTTAAAATTAACTTAACTAAACTTGTTTGTGACCTGTTTCTTTTCCACAGCTCCAGGACCTGGCGTGTTGTTCTTGGAGAGCACGACCTGAACGTCAACAGTGGCAGGGAGCAGATCATTGGTGTCAGCCAGGTCTACATCCACTCTGGCTGGAACACCAACAACGTCGCTGCAGGGTAAGTCACTTGGTCCAGGCCGTTGTGTACAAAAGTTGTGTCATCCGTCCTCTACTTCTATCATATAAATAGCACAAAACAAGTTCCCGGGATTTCAATTATTTTGGAAATGGGAGAGTAGCCTGACAAATTTTCTTCAGTAAAGAAGAAAGAAGATGGGGCGGTGGTAGCATAGTGGTTGAGGAACCTGGCTAGCGTGCAAGTAGCCTGAAAAATTCTTTCGAATCCCAGTTGCCACCCTTGTGCCCTTGAGCAAGGAACTAAATTGCTCTATGGGAGACTGGTCCTGAACACTTAGTTGACGAGTTGTAAGTCGCTTTGGATAAAAGTGTCTGCTAAATGCATAAGTATAAATGTAAAGATGCACTTGGTCATGGAACATGGTTCTTACGGGCTGCATGTTCCCTAGGCTACCTACAGAAAGAAACAGAATGTAAAATGAAGAAGTTACTAAGCTAAGTAAAGTTTAGCACAGAATATTTTCTTTTAAGCTCATCCTATTCCTTCTTTGTTGATCTCGTAACTGCATCTTCAAAAACATATTAAATGATCTGTCCAAACACTCGCTTCCTCCCTCAGGTATGACATTGCCCTGCTGCGTCTGGCTTCTCAGGCCACTCTGAACTCCTACGTTCAGCTGGCCGCCCTGCCTCCTTCTGGACAGGTTCTGCCTCACAACAACCCCTGCTACATCACTGGATGGGGACGCACCTCAAGTGAGTTCCTTTCCATCCTGATCACACCTTCCAGTAATCTAGTGCACCAAACCCTTTCACCTCGTTTCACTTTGTGCAAGGCATCTGGAATCCCTCAGTTGGTGTACATTACCTTCCTTGTGGGCAGATACTTTCTGTGAACATTAAAAATATTGGGCATGCCAGAGCCCTTTGTTCTCTGATTGCACAGGCAAAATTTGTCAGAGGAAACCTAGGTGGCGATAGTCTGGCTAACCTTCCCTTGCATCTTTCTCTATGCCCCCTGTCAATCTCTCTTTCTCTCTCACTCCATCCCTAAAACTGTATCAACCTCTCTATCCATCTCTCTTCCTGGAGATTACTGTAAACTACTCTCTAAACTACCTCTCTCTCTATCCATCTGTAGCTGGTGGCAGCCTCTCTGCCCAGCTGAAGCAGGCTTACCTGCCCGTGGTCGACCACAACACCTGCAGCAGCAGTGGATGGTGGGGCAGCACTGTCAAGAACACCATGGTCTGTGCTGGAGGTTACAGCGACTCTGGATGCAACGTAAGGATAGATATAATGCAGTTGCCATAACTTCAGTTTATGCTGAAAACACACACACACACACGCACACGTACACACAAGAACACATTTGCTCCTGTTTGATTTTATTACACATCTAAAGCACCTGTCTTCAATTGGATTTTTTTCTACATTCTGAAAGCTGCACATTTGCACCACACAATTGTGTGGGTGCTAAACAAGCTTAGTATTATGTGAAATGTCATGCAATAAGCAAGCTATACTGAACATGTGATGCAGTTTAAGATGTGCATGGAACAGTGGAAGCACATTTCATATATGACAACCTAGAAGGTTGAACATACTGAAGCTCCCACGATGAATTTGTACAGACGGACATTCAGTCTTTTTACTACAAACATGTTTTTATCAAATATATTTACTTTTTCAAAGAAAGCTGTTTTGACCAAACCTATTGGGCATTTAAGGGCACCTTCACAGAATGACTGCGTGCTTTCCTTGCAGGGTGACTCTGGTGGCCCCCTGAACTGCCAGGTGAGCGGCAGGTATGTTGTCCACGGTGTGACCAGCTTCGTCTCAGGATATGGCTGCAACACACACCAGAAGCCCACCGTCTTCACTCGTGTGTCCGCCTACATGAGCTGGATGCAGGGAGTAAGAGAGCGTGCACACACACACACATAAATACATACAAATACGCACACACACACATACACACACGCATGTACACACACACACATGAATGCATACAAACACACATACATACACGCATGCATACAAACACACATACACAAACGCATGCTTGCAAACGCACATACATGCACACATATACACACACACACACACACACACGCATACATACATACACACATATACACAAACACAGACATATATATATATCGTTCATACCAATGAATGAGATGGAAATGAGAGATATTACATGTTTTACATTTACAGTACATGTACTGTATTGATTTTGTTTGCCAAAAATTGTCTCTTTCTTCTCCACAGATTATGGGATAAATCAGATCATGACACCAATCTGATGGCTTCTTTTTTTGTTCTGAAGAAAGATCTGAAAAAAGATTAAATAAATAGCATGAAAGCTAATCATTGAACTGAGTTTGTGTCTTTTGTCAGTACATGGAATCGCTGAACAACACACATTTGTAGAAAGGACCAGGAGAGGCAAAGCCGTGATTTTGGAGTGCATTTCAATATGGAGTCACCCTTCAAACGTTGTGCTTAGAGAAATGGGAACCACTGATTTATATAGTATTTGGTCAGGAAGAAATAACATCCAGTAGAAGTGACAGCAGTGCATTGTGTGATTCAAATGAATGGCAAGAACAGGAGACAATAGGATGAGGGGAGATACACAAAGAGTATTTATATGCACCTCAGTATCCCAAATATGAGGCTTATCCCAGTTTTGATAATGTTTGGGATAAAGTGTTTACATGAATGCAGAGAAAAGGGGTTATTAATATCCGTGTTAACATGATAAATATTAATATTCCGGTTACTGATTACAGTGTTCTCTGCGGTGTTCTCACCAAGGAAAAAAAGGATAAAGTGTTTGCATGCTACAGTATCCCAGTTTCTTTTGGAGTACTCAACCTAGCATATCCTGATTTCTCAGGAACTGGGGTAGGGGCTTATTCAGGACTCTGAATTCGGGAAATGGACCTACACAAAGTGGAACCTACTAAATTGAATCTATCAATCTATCTATATGAATGTCTGTGTACTGTAGAATTATATCTCAACAATCTTATGTTAGATAGGCCTGAGTTACTTTAAGCGAATGTGAGCTGTTGTGTGGTTTGGTCATGTAAATACAGAATAATTTAAAAGGACTAAATACAGGTATTTGCATAATTTATATGATGCCAGGTGTAGTGAGTCAGTAGTAAGTTTCTTTCCGTCACTCACAATGCAAGAAACTATCACCAAAAAATTACTAGAATGAAAGTCTGGGTGCTACAACACAGACTATACTTCAGATTCTTTCACAGAACACAGACATTGGTCAAGATGTAACATAACAGCCAAAATATCTCAGGTTACATGAAGAATTCATTACAAATACTCACAAATACAGAGAGCGAGGAGTTGCTAAAACAGATATTCACTAGCAATTGTCTGGTCTGTGTTTTCTGGACTAGGTAGCACATCCAAGCAGTTCTGCTTCCAAGTCCCATGTTGGTGGTTATCTGATCAGTATCATTATCTCTGTTCTCTCCTTTCTTTGCTCTCTGTTCTTCTCTTCTTCTCATTCTTTCCTTCCCTCTCATCTCTCCCATCAGTACATTTCTGCCTGTCTTACTGTTACTTACATTACTCTCCTCTCAACATGTGCCATCCCTCCCTTCATCACTCTCTCTCTCTGTATCCCTCTGTCAGTTTCATTTTCTCATCTTTCCTCTCTATATTTATCCCACTCTTTCTCTGTAGCTGGTGGTAGTGTATCTGATCAGCTGAAGCAGGCTTACCTCTCAATAGTTGAGCTGTTGGTGGGGGAGTGCTGGAGGGGGCACGGGGTTGTGCTGGAGGGTGCAGTGACTCTGGGTGCCTTGTAAGGACACCTTATTGTAAATGCCCTAAGGTAAAATGATTTGTTAAAATTTGTATTCATTTTTTATTGTCAGTTTTCCACATTGGTGCCTGTTTGTTATAATTTTCCAGCAGCTGTATTGTGTCGGGTTAAGCTCCTCCACTAAAAACAACAATGTGTTTTAAACTTTCGTATGCCTGGAACCACATTACAGTGCGCCCTACATATATATATATATATATATATATATATATATATATATATATATATATATATATATATATATCCATACATATTTGAGGAAAACATTTGAGACCAAACTTATAGAAGATTTATAACCACATTTTTTTTCTTTATATGGTGAGTCTGGTGGCCCTCTCTTTCAGGTGAATGGCAAGTACATCATCCATGGCATGACCAGCATGGTGTCTTTTCTTAGTGTCTAGCCTGCAAGGCATACAAGAAGCCCACTGTCTTCACCCATGTGTCTGCCTAACTGGACTGAATGGAGGAGGTAAAAGTACACATATTAAAACACTTTATCGGCTGATTGATGTTGTTCTTCTCTTGGCGAACCATGAGATTATTACTGACATGATCTAAGACAGGCATTATTTTTGCATACTGAATGTCACTGCTCTGTCTGTCTCTGTTTTCTCCCATTTCCTCCTGTCTCTGCTGCTAACTCGGTAACAAGCTTAACTAATTTCAATTACGTTTATCCACTTCCTCGTTCTCTAATCTACTTCATTAGGTTCACTAATGAAGTAAATTGCTTCTCTCTGGCTGTTCCCTCATTGTCTCCCCAGCTGTGTTCTCATTCTGCCTAATGCCTGCTAGTATTTATTCCCCTCTGTTTCAGTGGCACCTTGTCAGAATATCTGCGAACCTGAACGCTTCACAGCTGCCAGCAAGCATCCAGATCCTGACTCCCGTACCTGTTCTCTGTCTCTGTTCCAGCCTATTTCCTGCTTCCCCAGCCCTGTCTCCCGTTCGGTCTCTGTTTTTGTCTTCTTTTCTCTGCATGACTGCCTACCCATGACGAACCCAGACCGCACTTACCTCCACTCTGATCTCCAGCCCCGGCATTCCGACTCGCAGTCCCGGTACACTGACTTGACGTCTGCCTGACCGTGAGCACTCCTGCAGCTTGGTCAGCAACAGTTTTAACAACACCAGCAACTCATCCAGTTACAACAACAGCAACTCCATGAACAACAGCAGCAACTCGTCCATCTCACCCAGCTCCTCGATAGCTCCTGCCAACCCACCAACCGGCCCCTCAGACAGACCGCTGACTGCTGACCATCACTGACCCCTCCCGTTACCAGCACTGATCCCTCCCGTTGCTGCAATGCCTGTCCCTGAACCCAGAATTGGCAACCTGTAACGTTTTAATGGGGATCAAACGCAAGTTTGGCGCCAGACCCCAGCGTATTCGTCATTTGAACTGTTTGCCCAGGAGATGCTGAAGGTGTTCGACACTGAGTCGTCCTCCACCAAAGCCTCGTGGACTCTGATGAGCATCCGGCAGGGTCGAAGATCGATCACGGATTACTCAATCGATTTCCGCACCCTGGCCAGCCGGAGCTCAAGGGACATGAAGTCGTTGGTGGACGTCTTTTTGCATAGCCTGGCCGATTGCATGAAGGAAAAGCTGGCCAGAGTTCCACCACGACAACCATGCAGAGAGGCCTCTGTCAGAGCTTTACCGCCAGTCCGGCCAGCCGGCCAGCCAGCCAGATCCACCCGAGCCCATGGAGGTTGACCGTGCTGGGCTCACCCCGACAGAGCGTTAGCGTCGCTTCGCCTCAGAAGTTTGTCTGTACTGCGGGGGTGATGGACATCTACAGCCAACTGTCCAGCAAAAGGCCGAGCTCACCGGACGTAGGGGGGCCCGGTTGAGCTTACTGTCATCCCAGCTCCAGGTCTGCCTCCATCTCTCGGGTGCCACCAATTCCCTGGCAGCCCTGGTGGATTCAGGGACGGAGGCCAATATCATGGACATTCAGTTTGCTCACCAGCTGGGCCTGGAGGGCCATTAACTGCCATCAGCCATCCCTGCCCGAGCACTGATCTTGCATCGCCTCAGTCCAGTGACCCACGTCACCAGCCCTGTGCAGATGAGGACGTTGGGCAATCATCTGGAGAGCACCAAATTCAGCCTGCTCCACTCCCCTGGCCAGCCCCTCATCCTGGGCTACCCTTGGCTCCATTGTCACAACCCCCATCTCGATTGGAAGACCGGGACTGTCCGGGAGTGGGGACCGGACTGTCACCAAACCTGCCTGCTTGCCGCTCCATCACCTACCTGCTCTGAACTCCGAGCCCAGCTCCGGACCTCTCCAATGTCCCCAGTTGCTATCACGACCTATGGGAGGTCTTCAACAAGACAAAAGCTACGTCCGTGCCCCCTCACCGACCGTACAACTGTGCAATCGACCTGTTCCCTGGCACTGCTCCTCGCAGGGGGCGACTCTACTCCCTCTCGGCTCCAGAAAGACAGTCCATGGAGGACTACATCTCCCAGTCACTGGTTGCTGGGATTATTCGCCCGTCCTCTTCTCCCGCTGAAGCCGGGTTCTTCTTCTTGGGGAAAAAGGATGGCTCTCTGCACCCCTGCATTGATTACCAGGGACTGAACGACATAATGGTGAAGAATCGTTACTCCCTTCCTCTGCTTGCCTCTGCCTTTGAGCTGCTTCAGGGGGCCACGATATTCACCAAGTTGGATCTCCGAAATGCCTACCATCTGGTGCGCATCCGGGAGGGCGACGAGTGGAAGACTGCATTCAACACCCCAACCGGCCGCTATGAGTACCTGGTGATGCCGTTTGGGCTTACCAATGTCCCCATGGTGTTCCAGGCTCTGGTCAACAACGTGCTGCGTGACATGCTAAACCAGTTCGTCTTTGTCTACTTGGATGACATCTTGACTTTCTTCAAATACCTGTCTGAACACACGCAGCACATCTGCCAAGTCCTCCGTGGAGAACTCGCCATTCGTGAAGGCTGAGAAGTGCGAGTTTCACTTGAAGACCATGGCGCATCGTGGCAGAAGGGAGCATACAGATGGATCCGGCTAAGGTGCGGTCGCCTCCTGGCCAGTCCCGGACTCCCAGAAGAGGCTGCAGCAGTTCTTGGGCTTCGCCAACTTCTACCGCCGCTTCATTTGGAACTACAGCTCCACTGCCGCTCAGCTTACAGCCCTGACCAGTATTAAGCAGCACTTTGAGTGGACCCCAGCAGCCGACAAGGCATTTGACACACTCAAGACTCGCTTCACCTCAGCCCCCATCCTCCAGATTCCAGACCCTGATCGGCAGTTTGTGGTGGAAGTGGCCGCCTTGGATGTGGGGGTTGGCGCTGTGCTCTCCCAGCGATGAGCCACGGATCAGAAGCTCCATCTGTGCGCATTCTTCTCTCGCTGACTGTCCTCTGTAGAGCGCAACTATGACATAGGGGACCAGGAGCTGCTGGCGGTGAAACTCGCCCTGGAGGAGTGGCATCACTGGCAGGAGGGGGCTATAGTTCCATTTCTGGTTTGGACGCATCACAAGAACTTAGAATATATCCGCTCTGCCAAACGTCTGAACCCCCGACAATCCCGCTGGGCCTTGATCTTCACCAGATTCAACCGGATCCCGTAATGCCAAGTCTGATGCCCTCTCCCACCAGTTCCCCCAGGGGCCAGCACCCATCCTGCCCGGCCCCTGTGTTGTAGCAGCCCTGACCTGGGAGATTGAGGATCAGGTGCGAGAGGCCCTCCAGAACCAGTCTGGCCCCAGTTCATGTCCAGAGGATCGTCTATTTGTACCCGAGCACCTGCGGTCCTAGGTCATCCAGTGGAGCCACAACTCCTGTCTGGCTTGTCACCCAGGCGCCTCTCGCACCCGCCAGTTACTCGCCCAGCGCTTCTGGTGGTCGACCATGAGGACGAACAGGAGTTTGTTCGGGCGTGCCCCACTTGCAATCGGCACAAGTCATCCAACTGGCTGCCAGCCGGTCTACTCCAGCCTCTGCCGGTACCCACACGCCCCTGGTCCAACATTTCAATGGACTTCGTTACCGGTTTAACAGCCTCCATTGTGGATCGCTTCAGCAAAATGGCCCACTTCATTCCGCTGTCCAAGCTCCCGTCAGCCCGTGAGACTGCACGGGAGGTGCTGCACCACATTTTCCGTCTCCACGGTATCCCCACAGACATTGTGTCTGACCGTGGCCCCCAGTTCACCTCCACTTTTTGGAAAGAGTTCTGCCACCTATTGGGTGGGGCAGTCAGTTTGTCCTCTGGCTTCCACCCCCAGTTCAATGGTCAGTCCGAGCATGTGAACCAAGAGCTGGAGAAGGCGCTCCCTTGCATGGCTTCTCGTAGCCCTCTCTCCTGGGTCCAGCAACAACTGGGTGGAATATGCACACAATGCCTGTTTCCCAGCCAGGAGGAGGGAGGCTTCCTGTCCGTCAGCCCTGGCCAACGCCCGGTGCTGCTGGGCGTGGGCTCATGCCACACTCCTGCGCACTGTCTCCATCTACTCTGCCGGAGCTGATTGCCGACGGACCCCCGCTCCCTCGTACTGGGTGGGCCAGAGAGTGTGGCTCTTGGCGAAAGACCTGCCGCTACAAGTGGAGTCACGCAAGCTGGCCCCCCGGTTCCTCTGTCCATTCCCCATCGAGCAGGTTATCAGTCCGACGGTGGTTCGGCTCCGCCTCCCCAGCAGTATGAGAGTGCATCCCTCCTTCCATCTCCAGGATCAAACCAGTTCACGACAGCTCGTTGGTGCCGGCGGTGCCACCGCCCCTGGCCCCCCACCTCTTAGACGACGGGACGGTTTACACAGTGCAAAGTCTGCTCCAGTCCCGACTGAGAGGACGTGGCATCCAGTATTTGGTGGACTGGGAGGGGTATGGTCCAGAGGGGTCCACCGGGCTGCCCACACAGCCCCCAACCCTGCGCCTGCTCCGACCCTGCCTCCCGATGGGGTCAGCCCCAGGTTTCCAGGTATCGAGTCTTTGAAGTGTCACAAAGCATTATTGAGCTTCAAAATGTTAATTGTCCTTTTAAATGCCTGATTGGTCATGCCAAATAATGAGTTACAAGTGCTAGTGCATACTCTAAGTAAAGTGAGATGAACACTTGATGTCCTTATGAAGATCAATAAGGCAATATTACAATATTATACTATGCTACAGGCAATAAGTAAAGTGGTATGTTTCAAAGGCCAAAGAAGCTTAATAATGCGTTATGACACTTGAAGTTGTAAAGGCTTCTAAAACTGCTTGCTCGGTTCCTTGATTGTGATTGGCTGAATCATGTTCCAAACCACTGTAATTCCAGCACAAACACGCAGGTTTGCATCTTTCATTACTTTGCTTATCTCACCGTTGTGGTGTTTAGTGTTGCCTGGCAACAACTTCTCCAAAAGAACTATATGTTTTTTATTAATACACATTTTATTGTTTAATTTGAGTGGCTGTATTTAATGAAATCTTACCACAGATTTCTTTTAACAGTTTTAGAAAAGCGATAAGCCACTGGGAGCCCCTCGTGGCATATTGTTTAATTAAATGATAACATTGCAATGCCTTATGAGTACAGTCATAAGAACGTATAAACAGTTATGAATACTAATGTCATTAGTTATAAGGTTTTATGAAGTAATTATGAATTTATGAATGCATTTAAAGTGCTTTATGAATTCTGGACCCACATGTGTGCACATAAAGTTTTAGAGGCAGCACAGGGTGTATATTCTTTATACCTAATGCAACATAGCTCATGTGATAAAAAATTGTCCATTTCGCATTAATGCTTTACAAGCTTATGTTTACAAATGAAAATAGTATCCTGAATCAGCTGGAGTTTGCATCAGTTCCATGTGCTGATGAAGGGCTTCTTTATCTCATGCCAGAACTGTGTGTTCCATTACAGAAACTTCACACAACTCAGTAGTTAAACTTTACCAGAATTATACATATTTAATCCAGGCTAATATGTCAGTACATTAGCTTTGCATCCCATTAATCATGTCATGTAGCAAACAGTGCACAACACTGACCCCCCACTGACAAAGTGAAAGATTACCTCTTCTCTTCATTTTTTAAGGTATTTGATCACGAGCACTTGTCTGTAATGATCCCTGTCTCCAGTGGGGGGCAGATGGGTGTGCATTCTGAAACCTCAATCTGTGCCTTTTTCCACACAGTTCCAAACAGTGGGTCATCATCAGTGTTGAGTAATGGCAGGTTTCAAAAACTGAAAATGCACTGAGAAAATACATAAAAAAAATTAAAAAGTGATCAAAAGTAATGAGTAAGGCTATATTACTTTGTTATTTGAGTAATTGAAATAGTTACACTACTTCGTCAGGGTGTGCTGCTCAAACAGGGTTGCTGCCCAGCTCATGTTTTTATCATCATTAGCCTGCCATGTGAAATAGCCATAATAATTAAGGCTTGTCTTTCAAGCTGGATAGCGCTACGACCAATCAGAGCAACGCTGGATAAACAGCAGATAGCCTACCTCCTTCTCTGCTCAATTTATAAAGAAAAGCCCAAGCCTAACTCTGCCAAAGTCGATATCAAAGCCTATTTGGCTTGGTAAAACTTTACAGTCCGTGGCTAGACGTACTGAGCAAAACTATTTGCTGAGCAAAGCTATTTGCTACCGCTAGGGTGCGTCTATATTTCTAGGCTAGCAATGTAAGAATGAAATAAATAAGAATGAAATAAAACTCTAATATTTACATTATTATGTTTACATGGCATATAATGCCGATTATTGCATATGAACATATCTAGTAAATGCAGAAATAATGGTTATGCAATTTTTGAAGTCAAGCAAAATTGCATTGTATTTTTTAATTAATGTCAATGGAGTTTGCATAAAGTATCTATCCTTCCTTTTCCACTGAAACGTTTCTCCCTGACCAGACCAAACACACCACCTGGGAGATGGTGGCGCAGGTGAGGTGCCGTTCAGCAACCGGAGGGTTGCAGGTTTGTGCCCTTGAGCAAGTGTCCTTGAGCAAGATACTGAACCCCAAATTGCTCCCGGTGGCAGGTTGGCACCTTGCATGGCAGCCTCCGCCACCGGTGTATGAGTGCATATGTGTGAATGGGTGAATGTGAGGCATACAATGTAAAGCGCTTTGAGTACTCGTGGGAGTAGAAAAGCGCTATATAAATGCAGTCCATTTACCACCTAAAAAAACAGAATGCTAGGGCTGATAATAAGTCATGTAAATGCCTGGTGTATAGGGGGGGTTCTGAGTCAAATAGCTCATATATGCACACACAACCTTGGTGAGGGGTGATAAGTGTGTAATGAGCACACCTGGAGCCCTGCCGTCTCACGCATACATACAGTGCTCAGCATAAACGAGTACACCCCCTTTGAAAAGTAACAGTTTAAACAATATGTCCATGACAACAAAAAATATTTCCAAAATTTTCGGACTAAGTTTAATGTCACATCTGCGTAACATACAACACAAAAGTTTGGCTTCAAAAC
>JAIFZK010000003.1:21627500-21795000 GCA_027481765.1 Tenualosa thibaudeaui
CTCTTCTGTCTGGTGTATATTTGGATAAAATTATAGGGATGTGTGTGTGTGTGTGAGAGAGAGAGAAAGACCAGCTGGGTGATCATGCCATCTGCCATCTATGTGTTACACAGTATGTCGGCAAGACAGAGGTTTATCACCCTTGAGAAGCAGATGGTAGAGAACAGAATGCAGGCTTCAAGAGCAGTCTTCACTATCACCATGGTGGTCCCACTGCTGCTGATGGCTTTCTCTGCCCTAGGTGAGAGAACCATACACCTCATCCCCTCTTCTGGAGGACATTTCGCAAAGGTCTAAGAGGCTTTTAGCTTACACAGATAATGTTGACTGACTGTGTGTGGAATGTGCTCTACATAAAACAACAAGTAAGTGTGTCTGTGTGTGTTTGCGCATTCTTGTTTGCATATGTGTGTGCGTGTGTGGGAGGGTGGGGGTTACAGTTTGCATGGGTGTGTGTGTGTGTGTGCATATGTGTATGAATGTATCAGTGAATATGTGTGCACTGATAGAGCATGTGTCATTTTCACAGTGCAGAGGGGCGGAGCTTCTTAGAAGATCTGTCCAAGCAAGGGTGATGTGGCTGATGAGGTCACCTACACCCACTCCTTGCCCTGGCAGGTAGCTTAACCTCCTAGTGACCTCTGATGACCCCTGGTAAAGTCATAGGATCAGATCTTTCATTCACATTCTGTCACTGTTTGTTATGTTGTGTGAAATGAGTACCTGCATAACTGTTACTAATCTTGTGTGCAGGTGACTGTGCAGGTGTCTGACTCCCACAGCTCCCCCTTCAAACACACCTATGTAGGTGTGATGCTTAAGGAAATGGATCCTAACTGCTGCCCACTGTGTATGGACATGAGGACACATGTGTGTGTGTGTCTGTGTGTGTGTGTGTGTGTGTGTGTGTGTGTGTGTGTGTGTGTGTGTGTGTGTGTGTGTGTGTGTGTGTGTGTGTGTGTGTAAATCATGAGAGTGTGTACAGTTTAAAAGTGATTCCCCTTTTACCCACCATAATGCCCCCTGAAAAAATATTCTGCACAAGTCGTAGAGTCACTACAAACATACAACTCTTTCTCTCTCTTTGTTTCTCTCTGTTTAGAGATGAGCTATGGTGCGTTGCTTTTAATGACCACAACTTCACAGACTTCAGGAGATGTACCAGAGAGTGAAGCAGGTCTGCATCCACCCTACAAGTAGATAATGGGTTGCTGCAGACTACTGAGCTGCTCTCTGTCATTACGCATATAGATTGTTTCAAGAGAGTTGGATTTTTTAGGGTCATAGCAGTTCCCACAGCGTGTCTGTTTTAACATTCCATATGGCTGTCTGAGGTGATGTAAACGGAGTGGATGTAGTCTGGGAACAAAATAGAACATTCTGGCATTGTTTTTGTTTACCAAAATATAACTGGGTCGAAAGCATGTTGTTATATATATTATAATCCTGCAAGGAATAATCTTGATAGTGTTAATGCTGCGAGAATGAGAGAGGGAGAGAGAGTGTTTGAGAATGAGAGGGAGTTTATTTTTGTGTGTGAGAGTGTCTGTGTGTGTGTATGTGTGTGTGTGTGTGTGTGTGTGTGTGTGTGTGTGTGTGTGTGTGTGTGCAAGTGTGCAACTGAGGGAGACCTTGAAGAAATGTAACATCAAGCCTGAATTACAGGAGGCTAGTGTGGCGGAATTTTGGGCGCTCTCTCTACAACTCTGGGGTCATTCACCTTGAAGAACACCGCACTCAGAAGCGGGCAGAGCGACAACAGCGCCTACACCTTGCAGCCATAATAGCACAGCCTCAACCTCCTGATCCAACTCTTGCATGTCCCACCTGTGGCAAGATATTGCAGATCCAGGATCAGTTTTTACAGCCACATACAGTGGCATAAAAGAAATGATAGCAGCCCCTTTTCCACCCCATCTCTCCCCCAATCCCTACCCCCTAAAGTTGGAGGCTCTGTGTGTGTGTGTGTGTGTGTGTGTGTGCCTTCATTCCTGCTGTTCTCTGCATATCATAGCCTCTGGTGTGATGTCCACAATGCTAAAGCATGTCTATGTGCCTCTGGTGGACTATAAACAGTGCAGCAGTCAGGACTACTGGATGCCAACTCCATGGTCTGCACTGGAGAGGGTGACAGCAGCAACTGCAAAGTGATACTTTAATGAACACCCACCTGTCTCTCACTACCAGTGAAGCTCATTAGGGCTGTGATGAGACTGTGATGACTCTGTCAAAGCAAAAACATATAGAGACTGGGCCAAACAGGGATGCATTTTTCAAAACCATAATTAGCTAGCCAATTACAACTTTCAGCAGAACCATGGATAATTAACTAATTAACACTTCTGTGCATCTCTAATGCTTCCTTAAATAGCAGCTCATTTTTGCCTGTGTCTGTATCTGTGTCTGTGTCTGTAACTGTAACTGTGACTGTGTCTGTGTCTGTGTCTGTCTGTATCTGTGTCTGTGTCTGTGCTCGTGCATTTGATGTGTAACTTAGTGTTTGGTGTGTGTCTGTATTCCAGTACAGGCCGACTCTAAGGGCCTTCTAAACTGCATGGTAAATGGACAGCCAGTGATCTATGGCATCACCAGCTTGGTCTCTATTAAAGGCTGCAGCTTGCCTAAGAGACGGACTGTCTTCACCTGCGAGTGGATTGAGACCATAAGCCAACCCCACAGAGATGCATATATGGCAAATCCATAGATGATCTTGTGTTATGACTGTATCCTGAATGAACAATGCTCATGTCAATGCATTTTTCTGTCTGTCTCCCATTTTCTCTTTCTGTCTTTTTCCCTCCACATGGGTGTGCTTCTGTGTGTCTTTGATTATGTACTCATATCCTGTTTTATATTACAGACCATGAAGAACAACTAGTAAAAAAAAACTTTTCAACACCACAAAAACTGTCCATGTCATCTCTCCGTTCAGCTCAAAAAGAGTCCCCTAATAAAGCTATTTCTATACAGGGAAATCTGATGCTCTCATCTCCCTTTGCACATCACAACAACAACTAACCAATTACATTCAATACACAGAGCAAGTAGCATCTGGATAGAAGTGTAAAATAAGCTCCCAGACATGGGAGGATGTCTAGCAGAGACTTATAGCATAAAACAGTCCATTCCCTTATCACACCATTCCCTTATCACACAATATTTACTAAAGTGAACTCAAATACCAGTGTCTGTATTCTGATCATCATCTGGATAAATATGTCAGGGAAGCAAAATTGTGATTGCCTTGCATAAGAATGGACACTGGATCTGTATTTGTATTATGTTACTTGAGCAGATGTGGAGGTGACCCTGGAGGCAAGGATAATAAAATAAAACAAGATAATCATGTGTCAATCAGGGATAATCTCCTTGACATGCCCTGAAACGGCTGAAAGATATGCAGAGAGAACTCCACTAAACACTGAGCAACTGCATTCCTTCCAGAGGTAATATGATAAAATCTGAGTCTAGTAATTGCTTGATTACTGCAAAGTGGGGGAGCCACAGGCAGTATCAGATGTGATTTTGGAAGGTGATTTTCCAGTATTTGTAACAACAGCGATGCTGAAACATGTGAATAATGCAGTGAGGTCCTTTTCATACGTATGAGAAAAATGCAGCCTGCAGAGTTGAGAGCACATGCCAGTGGCACTCCAAGGATAGAGAAGAGACACAGACATGACTGAGGGAAAGAGAGAGGAGGAGAGGAGAGAGGGAGACCAGAGGAGAAAAGAGGAGAGGAGAGGAGGAGTAGGGAGAGAACGAGGCATTTTATTCCCATGGCCAAGAGTAAACCTGCAGAGGTTTAAACATCTTCTGGAGTTTGAGCTGCACTGAGGTCAGAGCGGACACAGTGGTGTAGAGGGTGCAGAGAGGAATGGGGTGGGGGGCAGGTGGAGATCCTTCATTTTAATACTGGAGAGAAGGAGAGGGATGAGAGGCATTAATGTCAAATCAGAGATGATGGAGACACCAGCAAACCTGCCTACTGCTGCTGACAAGCATGGGGGAAGATCATGCATCAGGGACAGCCGATCTCCCTGTGTGTGCTCATTCATTGTCACACACACACACATGCACACACACACACACACACACACACACACACACACACAAACATCACAGTCACCAACACACACACACACACACACAAACACACACACCCCTCACACACACAGGTGACTCTAGGACCGCCCTTACACATTCTGGGATGGATGAAAGAGACCTCTAGTTCTGGAACAGATGTGAATTAGTTCCACGTCTGGCACGAGTTTGGTTGAACGTTGGCTCTGGAACTGATATTTTCCTGGATATCGCAGATGCGCTTAATTGATTTAACCCCAGCTGACTGATTTGACTGTGTTAGACTCATTCTCATTATTCTCCATTTCCTCTCTAACCTAGAATTGCCCAGTTTCTTTCTGCTTCATTTGTAAGTGATTTCAGATGAAAGCATCATACAGATGGATGAATGCACAGTAAATGTGAAGTTTAACCTTTGCAAGATTCAAGCTGGAATGGTTTCTTAGCCAGCTTTATTCACTGGACCCCATAGCTGTGCCTCCAAGACTAGTTGTTATTCAGTGTCTGGGGCTGCCAGATTGGCAGTGGTGTGATTGTTTCTTTCTTATACCTGGATTTGTTACACAGTGTCTGGGGCTGTCAGATCGTCCCCGATGTGAATGAATTTGTCTGATCCCTGACTGTGCTGTTCAGCAGACCCCAGTGCTGTGCCTCTATGAGTGCTTGTAATTCAGCATCTGGGGCTGGTGTGATTGCGTCTCTCTGGCTCTGAGCATTAGCTTGGGCTCTGGCTGTCTCTCAGGGGTATCATTAATACACAGGCGTCTGCTGTAGATATTGAGCGTTCACATGCTGGCTCATCTCAGCTGTCTCCCGCGCCCACTTACTGCCAGTCAAAAGCACTTCACCATGCCCTCCTGCAACATGCAGTTTCCAACACAGTGCTCAAAAGCACACACACACATATATATATATATATATATATATATATATATATATATATATATATATATATATATTGTGTGTGTGTGTGCTTTTGAGCACTGTATATATATATATACATGCAAACACACATGCACACACTCACAGGCATATACAGTATAGTTATAGAGTGCATATGTACACGCTTATGCACACACATATACACACACACACACACGATAATAAGCATTTAAAGCCTGTTCATGCTCAAATGCTTGCACCCAACGAGAGAGTGCTGGTAAACACATAGTGATTAGTGACACCAGATCTGTACTGAGGTCAATACATAGCTTTCTAGCATCAATGTCCTGACAGGCAGAACGATTGGTGTAACTGATGTGTTTACTCTGTGAGGAACTGAAGAAGCTGACAGATCATATCACTAAAGCTTTTCCTAACCCAACAGACACAATTAAGCACCATTGGAGCGTTGTGTGTTTGTCTTAAGTGGTCAATTTGACTGGCCTCCTTTGAATATAATATGACTATAACCTGATCTCGGTCATCTGACTAATATCAATTCCTCCGTACACTGTTATATTTGCATTCCAACATCATTTTACACCAGTCAGAGAGTCTGAGCCGAGCATTGTCACTCTATACTAATTGAGTTGTGGTTGGGCTGTTTGGAGTCTTTCTACTTCTACAGGGATATGTCTCCGTCAATGTTATTATGATTGAGTGTCATATTCTATTCACACTTAAATTCCCCAGCACACACAGAACATCTATTTGTGTAAGCCAGAACATGATATCCTGGAAAGGACATGGAGACTGATTGATTGGTAGAGTCCAGTGATAACAAGGTGTCATCATGAAGTAACAGCATTAACTGTAAATCCTGAGGGATGGTTCAGATAAACCCATAAGGATTAGATGATGCTTTACTGTCATTAGTGAAATGATGTAATCAGCCACATGACTTACAGTAATATGCAAAATTACTGATTTGACTGTGACATATTTAACCAGATTTAACCAGAAGTTTAAAAAAGAAATAAAAAATATTGGAACTGTTTTGGGTGTGTCAGATGCATCAGTGCAAAAATGTGATACATTGCTTATGATAAATGATGTAGGTTACAGTATCAGGCAGGCAAGGCAGATGTATTTATGTAGTTTATACACAAAGGTAGTTCAAGTACAGCAGATGATAGAGGCCAAAATCATTAAAAGGATACAAATTAGAGAAGGATAAAATGAAGGCATTACACATTAAGTGGTTGAAACTATGCAGAATATAACAAGAAAGGTTATTAAAAAAACACAGTGAATCATTAGCAGTTAGAATCTGAGAGCAGGATGTCAGAGGTATTTTGTCTGAGAAAATGTGTGCATGTGTGTGTGTATGAACGAGTGTGTTATGTTTGTGCGCCCATATGGGTGTGTGTTTATTTGTGTGCTGTGCGTGCTGTGTCTATACTCTCCACCACTCTGTCCAGCTGCAGGCTCGGGGCACAGAAAGAGAAACGTCCCTTTTCATCAGAGGCCTGTGGGTTTAATGGATGACTCTGCGTTTGACTGTGCTCCTGATACGGCAAACATTATTGGACCTCTGTCTGTCCATTAGACAAAATTGCCAGTGAACAGAGAGATAAATTGAAGGGGGGATCACTGGAGCTCAGTCCTTGGCCTGCTGTCTGTTTCAGCCCGTCAGCACGTGTTATCAGCCAGGCATGAACATGGGGCAGGAAGGCAGCAAAAGAAGCCAGATGGAGAGAACAGAGAAGTGTTATTGGCTATGGAGAGGAGTAGAGGTGTGTGTGTGTGTGTGTGTGTATGTGTGTGTGTGTGTGTGTGTCTTATACATGTGTGTTTGTTTGATTCTTTATACACAAGTAGCCCTAAGTGATTTCAGAGATGATCACGGCCACATTTATTGTCCCTATTTATGTTTTTTAGAGTGTTGCCCCATCCACTAATGTGTGTTTTGTCTGTCAGTCTCTCTTAGAATCCAGTAGATGGACAAATGTCCATGTAGACCCCTAGTCTGGTTCTTACCTACTGACCTGCTATGCTCCCCAGTAGGGTCATTTGCCCATGGTGTCTTCTTTCCATTTCACTAACAGGGAACCAGACAAAGCTGACTTTTACCCTAGATGTGATGGAGATTTCAACATTTATATTTATGCATTTAGCAGACACTTTCATCCAAAGCAATTTACATTTGTCAACTATCAGTTTCATCAGGGCCAGTGTCCCCTATAGAAACCTAGGGATAAGTGCCTTACTCAAGGACACAATGGTGGCAGTCAGGATTCAAAAGGCCTTTGAAAGGCGATTTGTTCCCCTGTGCACTGTTGCATCTGGGGGCACTGTTTTCTCTGGGAGAAAGAGGACATTTAGATGGGACCTGGTTTTATCATAATGGCACTGGTATACTCTGATATAGTTTATCTCATCAATACACTTTCCATATACAAACAGGAAGGTACTGTAGGTGTTTCAGAGGCAGACTGTATCTAAAGATTATGACAATTTAGAAACAGCTTTTAAAACTAGTCAAATGAATACATATAAAAAGAACAGAGAAAGGTTCAGCTTCAGGGCCACAAGATGTCTAAGACTATCAGGGTAGGTTCCTAACCTCTTTATTTGAATGAAAAGTGTGCTAAACAATAAGTAGGACTTGGAGGGGTAGTTTAAGTCTTTTCATTCCATGTCATCTCCACCCAAGTTTTTATGATCGTGGGTTAAAACCAAGACTTGTCTTTAAGGACCGGGAGATTTCCTGCTTTGAGACTTTGGAAGAGTTCCTGATTGGAGGCTGAGCCAGTCCTCAAGGATGACATAATCTATGGTTAACAGTAATGTTGTTGCACTTAATTATTGCTTAATTGGGTTGTTCATGGACATGAGAATACAATACAAAACAAAAACAAAATTAATTGCATTCATTGAAATACATGTAGCTGACTACACCGCAGCCCCCCCACCCACTGACCCCCCTTCATTTCTGCAACCACACTTTTCTTCAGTATTCATGCTTTCCATATCATTTTGGTCATTTCGCTTCACTTTTTCAGTATTACGTAACACACTGCGTGTCAGTGGTTTGGAGAGGCGAGAGGGTTTGGGACACGATAGCCAGTACACAGCTGTGTATCAGAAGTACATTCCCAGTGTATAGGTACATAGTAAACACACAGAGTATATATACATACCAACTGAGGTCTGAGAGCCCAGCTTAGTCTCACAAGGCCATAGACATGCTGAAGTTTGTGCTTATTGCTGCATTTTCTGTGCTTGGTAAGGCAGTGGGCTCTTTACAACCACAGAGACCAGCAAATGCTGCTAGCATGATTTTTTCCTTGCTTCATACTGGAAAATGATAGCTTGTATTAGATGTGATGTAAATACCTCTTGAATACTTTGTTTATGTCAGCAGATCAAGCTTTTTCACTAGCAATTGGTAGTTTCATGTGTAATTCAAAATTAAGCTTTGCAAAAAGGTAAATGTGTTGAAAATGTGTAAATGCTTTTTGGTTATGATTTCATAAAATTGTATCATGTATCTCAACCTCCTTTCCCTCTCTCTTTTTTCCCCTCCCTTTTCTCTTCTCTTCTTTTTACTATCTCCTGTCCTTCTTTTTCTTGCCCTCTCCTCTTTCTCCCTCTCTTTCCTCTCTAACCCCCAAAACATAGCACTGGCTGAGGAGCCCCAGCCTCGCTTCCTGGAGGATGCTCAGGAGAGGGTAGTAGGAGGTGAGGTGGCCCGCCCCAACTCTTGGCCCTGGCAGGTAACCTTTCCATAATCACCCATCATGATAACAACATGCCTTAAAAAGAAAATCTCACCATTTTACACCACCACCTCCCAACTATAATTAGCTTAATTTCATTTTGCTAACAATTCCACACTATTTTTCACTTTTTTTCAAATTTCACTAACATTCCATGGCCACAACACTACACAATTCCTGCACTGACTGTCTGAATGTGGCTTTTAAAGGCTCTATCACTCACTCACACTGACGCACTCTGACCGCTCACCCACATTCTGTTGACCCCATGTGCCCTGTCTGCCCCACAGATCTCTCTGCAGTTCAAGTCTGGCAGCACTTTTTACCACACCTGTGGGGGCTCTCTGATCAGAAGAGGATGGGTGATGACCGCAGCCCACTGTGTGGACAGGTACAGCTAATCCTACCTATTCAGTGTGTGTGTGTGAAAGAACAAGGGGGCTAGAGGGAAAGATAGTCAAAAAAAAGCTGAGAAAAAGGCATATTTTGTATGCTTATGTGACTGCATATATTTGTCTAAGACATATCACATGTAGTGTTCACTTTTGTTGTTGATGTTGTTGCTTTTATCTTCTTTCTGTCTTACTTACTGTTGCTATTTGCACACCTGTGTGTAGTCAGAAAACCTGGCGTGTTGTCGTTGGAGACCACAACATCAACAACCACGAGGGCCATGAGCAGTACGTCTCTGTCAGCCGTGTGTACGTCCACCCCAACTGGAACCGCAACTACATCTCTAACGGGTCAGTTTACATAACCCACTTTACACCAACCACCTGAGCCATCACTAGGACATGTTAATAATGGTGTCTAAATTGCTATTACTATTAGCACAAATATATACTTACTTAATTGTTTTATGAAAAACTGTTCGTGTGTAGAAAATGTTTATCCCAAAGTGTGTGTGTTAATTTTGATGAATTATTAAATATTTCTACTTCGACTTACATCTGAAATTTTAAATGATATATTAAAGTCTCTCTCTCTTTCTCTCTGTCTGTGTGTGTGTGTGTGCTTGCGAACAATCCCCATCTCTCAGGTATGACATTGCCCTGCTGCGTCTCTCCAATGATGTCACTCTGAACAACTACGTGCAGCTGGCCAATCTGCCCCCCTCTGGTCAGGTTCTGAACCACAACCACCCCTGCTACATCTCCGGATGGGGACGCACCACAAGTGAGTTCATGTTCACACACATACTATTCATCACACAGGAAGAAGAAAAATGATTGATTTTCTCATAGATTCTCACTCATTTAGATGAAACAATAAGAATAGACTAAAGTGAGCATGTACAACCTACACTGTTCACTTGGAAAATTGGTAGAAATTTGTTCCTTCAATTAAGTTAAGTGAACATAACTAGTCTCTTTCAAGTTATGTTTACCAGTCAGACTAGTCAGTCAGACTAGTTATGTTTACTTAAGCTGTTTGAGGCAACAAGTTTCCACCAATTTTTCAGGTAAGCTTTACTTTTTTTTTTACAGAGTACCATAATTTGGAAGAGGCTACTTACATTTACTCAGAGACTAGTTATCTTAAACCATTTGAGGCACCAAGTTTCCACTTAGTTTTCAAGTAAGCTTTAGTTTTTCTTTTTTACAGTGTAGTAAACGCTCACTATATGAAAGCTGATATGATGCTAAGTGATTAACACCAAAAAAAAAAACAGTTGGGGCACTGTGACTCAGTGGGCCAAGATGTCCTACCATAAATTCAGGGACCCAAGTTCAAGCCTGACCCAGCTCTCTCTCCCACTCACACCTGTTGCTCTCTACCATCCTATCAGAATAAGACAAAAATATCTTTAAAAAAAAGATTAATGGCATACTGAATATCCATGTTCTCCTATTTCTCTCTGTCTGATGTAGCTGGTGGTAACCTGTCTGCCCAGCTGAAGCAGGCCTACCTGCCTGTGGTGGACCATAAGACCTGCTCCAGCGGCAGCTGGTGGGGTAACTCTGTGAAGAACACCATGGTGTGTGCTGGTGGTGGCAAGGACTCTGGCTGCCAGGTGAGGGTGCTCTTCTCTACATACAGCTCTGTTCATGTGTAGAACCATTTACTGTACATCACTATATGACTCTGGTCTTGTCACTCCATTCCACATAGGTAAACAGGCAGCAGTTAGGTTATTTGCTGCTGTTATTGTGTCTTTTACTATTTCCATTTTAAGTGTTCATTTTTGCATTTTGATTAATAGTTAGCTGACTTTGGCTGTAAATATATGTTTGCAATTTTGTGTTTTTTTCCTCTCAGGGAGACTCTGGTGGCCCTCTGAACTGTCAGCTGAATGGCAGATACTACGTCCATGGAGTGACCAGCTTTGTCTCAGGTAGAGCCTGCAATGAGAACCGCAAGCCCACCGTCTTCACTCGCGTGTCCGCCTACATCGGCTGGATGGAGAACGTAAGAACTCAAACACACACATAAAATGGTTTAAACATACTGTGCAGAACTGTACAGGCACATGTGCAGTCACAGACATAGTGCGCACACACACTCTCTATATGACACAGTATATAAATATACCACATAGACAGACAAAAACACACATCAACATAATACATCAAATGTCTGAAGAACTCATCTAGCCCTGGTGCTCATTCTGGATTAAAGCTGTTCCTGAGTCAGCTTCTGCATTTCATGGCACTGTTCAAAAATCTAACAAATTACTGATCTGAATTCAGACAAATGATCACTCTGGCCACTTTCTAATATTGTTTTGCTCTCTCCAGATCATGGGATAAGATCCTGACAGAACCAGACAGAAAGACATCTGAGCAGTTTTTTCTCCCCACTCCATCTATGCACCCTTATAATAAAGGTCACTTAGAACAAACAATGTGTTTTGTTGTTGTCATCATTGGGTGGGCATCAGGCTTGCTTGGGGGGGGGGGCAAAAACATAATCACTAAATAGGCGTAAACATGGATGGCATCATTTGCTTTAAAGTAGTATTGTTGAACATAAGTTGTGTGGACAACACATGCAGGCTAATAGCCTACAACGCAACAATTAAGGCAGCTCCAGCAATTGTAGCTCAACAAATACCAGGGTGTTGGAAACATTTGTGCACAGCTACTGAGAAATTTATGAAAAATTAGATCCTGCATTAGTTAGAAAAATTAGTTCCTGCATTCTGGTGTATTTTCACATGTTGTCAGATATCTTATTTCTTTATAATTCTAAACCCAAACCCCTGAACCGTGAGGCTGTGTGTCTGCTTACCATGATTCTGTTGATTAAGTAATTCGCTTTCAGGTATGGACTCCACTTAAAAACATTTGTTTTTTTTTCTCCATTGCTGTTTGCTTTGGTTGAATGTTGTAAGAGCATCAGATAGCTAACTAACAAAAAGCTGGAGAATGGTAGCCTATATTTTGTAAATAATAATAATAATATGAATAATAATTTTACTGATAGAAGCCACCAGCCAATGCCCCTGCATTTTTTGCATCTCTCATCCCTAACTTTGTCTTTATAGAAAAAATCAGAAGCATAAATTCATTAATTTCATTTTTTATTTCCATATACCATCTCCTTACATCTACAGCATCACTATTAACAAACTAGAACACATCAAAGCAAATTGGGGTAAGAAAAACTTAATTTTGTTAAACTTTTTGCATAATAGGTATGTAAAAAGGCCTTTTTTCAGGAGAAATTTGTAGAAATTTAAAAACACTGAAATACAGAAAAGAAAAGTTATGTACATAAATTATAATATTTACTTTTACACAATATGGTTGATAAAAGTATTTACAATAGAAATGAGACATGACAGAACTTCTGTAAAACGTATCAGCTGTGATTCTAATCTAATAAACTTAATATTTATGCAAATATTATTGTATAATAACTTCAGGCCCACACGGATTTGAAAATGGACTTAGTGTAAATGTAATTCATGTGTTGTTTTACCAGGCTAAAAAAGTGTTTAAAAAAGTAAAAAAACACGTGTCATTTTGTGGATTCTGCAAGGCGTGCAAATACACTAGTTGCCCTGCAGTTGTTTGTTTAGTGTACATGCTGAAAAAATCTCAGACAGTACCTTTCGATAATTTCAGCCAATTGGAACCAATGACAGAGAGGAGTGTAACTTGACTGGCTATTTACCTACCATAACCTTTTGCAACAAATTACAGATGGCATCTTTACGTGCATAAACACTCCTTTTTTATCATTTCAGTGTGTTTGACAGAATCATTTCACAGCAAAACCCACTGGTCAAAACACGAAGATGACATCAGTACCTAATAACTGCACTCAGGTATGGAAACCTTTTGGAAAACCAAGCCCACACATTATAGGCCCTTAAAAGCCAGCCTTACAAAAGATATTCAGACGATATCAATATCCCATTCTGCCACCCATTACATCTAGGGGTTGCTTCATTAAAACAGATTTAAGCATTCTAACAACCATCATGTAGAAACAAGACTCTGGGGTCAGCGATCATTACAAAAATGGGCAACTACATCAAACAGCAGGTAAAAAACAAAAACAAAAAAAAACATCTGGCCCAATCATGACAATGATGTCCTGAAATGTTATAAACCTGATAGCTGTGAGGCATAAGGTGAGATTTAAGTCTTTTCTCATACCATTCCTTCCACCGTCTTCAGTTTATCAGCCTCCTCTCCTGCCTGTGTGCTCTGCCTCTCACTGCAGTGCTTATGGTACTCCTGCAGAGGGCGCAAAAACAGCCCGAACAGCTTTGAGTACTAATATGAAACAGTGTAAAAGCCCTATACACCTGGCTAGAGTGAACAGTTCTGGGGCCTGGATTCATACCAGTTTCATACCAGTTAAGTGTTTGAGGGTCCAGGGCATAGAGGGGAAATGCTGCATCATGAGCACTGTCCTGTGTGCTTCTGGCCCTTAAAGTATAACCTGATTGGCCAATACCTGACAATTCACATCAGACCCCTAATGCAAATATAAATTCAATTAACTAGAGGGAGGTGGATTAACTCTTGATGTAAATAAGGCATAATGCAATTAAAGTCGATTAAACAGTTTAATTTGCGTAGATTGACATTTACAGCGTTTCTATCATTGTCCTGGTGGCATTGATCCAAAGCTTGTCGGAACATGTCTCTTGATTAGCCAAATGGTCGTCTTTATTTCCTTTACACAGTTGATGGAAACACATGCAGACAATATTCTAATGCAAATATGAAATGGGAATAAGTAGGATGGAAAAAGTAGGAAGAAATGCTGGGACGATTTGCACATACCTGCAACATCATAACCACCTCCTCATGGCCAAACTGCATAGCATCATCCAGAGCAGTGTTACCCCATCTGTAATCAAGCAGTGTTCAATGCCTGCTCATACTCCATCACAAACCACTGTCCTGTCTACCATTACTGTGGTACATCCTGCACAAACATCATGAAGATCACAAAGCAATACTTCTGTGGGTAAAACAAACCCTAGAACTGCTGCCTGCCCAAAGAAAGGTTAAATGTAGATCCAAAATCCCCTTTTCTTCTCTACAAAGGTGGAAAGTTTACTTGAGTTTATGTTAATGTTTAGATAAAAATATAATTCACGAGAAAGTGAAAGAGAAACCTGATGGAGTTCCTCCTCCACTGCCTTATGGTAGCTCTTTACTCTTACCTGTCCTTCCCAAAAGGGTTGACCCTGCAGACTTTGGTCAGGAAACGCACCACCTCTGCATGACCTGTGAGCACAAGGCACTGATAAGACACACAAACGTAACTGAAAGACAGAACAAAACAAACAACTTGTCTGGTGACTTGAAATAAAGGGATATTCCTGCACAAATCAATCCCTAGCACAAGAAGATAAATGAACAAGAAGATTTGGTACATCATAGTCCAAATGGCAAAACAGCGGCTAACTAATGAGGGTACAGAAACTTCCGTTGTCAGTTAGTATTAGCTGTAGGTTTGCTACTTTCCCTGTACCCCCAGGGGTACTCTTACCCCAGTTTGACTATCACAGGTGTAGAAGAATGTATAATGTTATATATCATTTAAAAGCACTGGAGCCAGTCTGGTTGGCTCCACAGCAGCCATGCAGTAAGGGGGAAAGGCACACCTTCAGCGGCTGCAACATGCAGGGCTGTGCGGGAGTCATAGTCCTTCAGCTCCATGTCCATAGAGGAGAGAGCAAACCTGTGGAGAGGAATATATAGGTGTGTGTGTGTGTGTGTATGTACGTGTGTGTGTGGGTGTGTGTGTGTGTATGTGTGTGTGCATGTGTGTGAGTGTGTGTGTGTGTGTGTGTGCAGTGGAGGAGAGGGGTTTGAAAGGACAAACATAAATGTATTGTTTTGTTATTTCTATGAAAAAATAGAAAAAAGCTTTCTATCACATATACATTACGTACTAGATTGAGATATGTCCCCTACTGACTGACAATACTTTTGTCTGGCAAACACAAAAGCAAACACAAAAGCAGTGTAGCACAATATGAAGAAAGGGGACATCATCAAGAAGTTTATGCGTTCCTGTTACCTTCTTAGAGCAGAGACGTCTCCACTGTAGGCAGCAAACATCAGATTCACTATTGACTTGTTCTGTGACACAATGTACAAATTGCTTGAGCTGTTTCAAGGTTTGTCAGACTTAATCTGCAGAGTGATGTGTAAACACATAATAAACAAGTTATCTGTAGTGGAAATGCAGTTAATATTGCACCTGCGTGAATAAAGATTCAGTGCAACTGAGACATGTAGGAAATGAGAGAACAGGCTCACCCTGTCATCTGAAGACTGTCTGCGAGGGTCCTGTTTCTTCACAAAGTGTCTCAGGTTGTCATAGTTGTGAAAATTGAACAGAGACACCAGCTCCTAGAGAGGAAAGCTGACATTTTGTATTGTTTGCTGACTAACATGCAATAGACCATTTGTAAATCATTCAGAGTAGCTGTCCATTTCAGAAAGGTTTTTGGAGAGTTTAAGGTCGTTAGACTGATCATCGTGATACAGTAAATACTCATTGTTAAAGTTCCCCTGCAGTTCAGGGGTGGTTGGTTGTGGCAATTAGAGTTGCATTTTTTCTCAAACCAATCAATGCCTTACCTGGCAGAAGTGGATTCCCCGGACGCTGTTGCCCACCTTATCTAGAGGTGGTGACCAGCACATCACCCCCATCACATTGGGGACCACTAGCAAGACTGCACCTGATACACCTGACTTTGCAGGTAAGCCCACCTGAGATGGAAAATCCAATCCAATTATGAACAATATACTTAAAGGAGAAGTCCAGTGTGAATTAACCCATAGCCCTGTAACCCATAGACCAAATAACAAACTGGCAGCTAATGCTAACTGAATGGGGCATAGGAAAATTAAACTGAAGGCTACTGTGCCTCATTCAGTTAATGTTAATCTCACCATGCAGTCTATGTGGTATCAAATTTTTTCGTCCTTTTTACTACTTACAGCACTCGGTGACCTCAAACAACAGGGCTACGGATTGATTCACACCGGATTTCTCCTTTAAGCACAAATTAATTTCTTACTTCAACCATAGACTCACTACTAAAGTAACTGGGATTGGCAATTTGACTGTAAAAACTTTCTATGACATTTGACAAAATATTTACAGTATGTACAGTACTGTTCAGTACATTTACAACCTGATCTATTAACAGAATGCACTGAAAACACCTGTTTCTTCAACTATCTTGAGTTATTTAGTGGCAAACTATTGCTTACTATTACTATTACTATTATTAAACAATACAGAGAGAAAAAAAAGAGAGAAAGACTAACTCACATGAAAGGCAAACTGTCCAGAGAAGTCATACATGCCACAGGAGTGCATGAGACTAAGCGTGTTCCTCACGGCCTCAGCGCTAAGCACGCGCTCGCCTGTGATTGGACAGATGCCGCCATTGGCCAATGTAGCGCCCATCACACTTCCTGACTCACAGTTGACCTCTATGGAGCACAGCTGGGCCAATCAGAGGCCAGGAAAAAGGTGACACAGGTGATGAGACAAAGATGAATGATCAAGTGATAAAGAACTAAAAACAAGTTGGGATTCCAAACTATCAGACAGTCTGTAAACGTTTATGCTTAAAAACGAATGAGGAGGCATAAAATCAGAAGAAAGGTGCAGAGATCAGGATGTAATCAGCACAGATGATGATGACCAGAGAATGCTATGTAGGACTAAATAGCTGTAATACAAATAACTTGGCCTGCTGTGTTCCAACCACTAGCATAGCCTAAAAGAGGAAATTAGATTTTATATCCTGAATTGCACTTGACAAGTGCAACATCTGAATAAGACAGTCAAGGCAGATCTGAGTTATCTGATAGCAGATAGTGTTTCTGTGGTGTGTCACAGCCCTTACCTGGAAGTAGAAGTCCAGTGCGTCAATCATCTCTGCCCCAAGTGGGAAACACTGCATGAGAAACATGAAAAGATAGCTGCATGAAAGATATTTCCACTCCACTCCAGGTCCAGACCTGTAAAACGCTACTCTAACATAACCCCAGAGAGACTCATCCACTTTGTCTTTCTATTAGTCATACTGATCTTATTTAGGAAAAAACAGCCCAACACCATTGATCCTGATCCAACGCAACTGAGCCATCCAGTCTTCTATTCCGCTGGGAAGAAACACACAACGCAACTTTAAGGTTAACCGCGACTTCTGGTGAAAAGTCAAACTGGGAAAACCCCCCAAAATCTAACAGACCGCAGAACTGAGAGACTGGGGACTCAGTTTCATGCTTTACAAGATGCATCATCTTATCTGCTTTTCTTATTTGATTTGTTTTTTTCAATAGCTGGAGATGCTAAGGGAATGTGTGAAGCTCATCCTGATAGCTATTTTAAAACAAATGGCATCATATCCACTCACAAAAACATGTTGTCCAAGAAACCTTAACCATAATTGTCATCTTAAGCTGACAGCCATAACTGTCACTCGTGATTTGTAAAACATGTCCAGAGACTAAAATCCCCTAAAATCAACAGCCGGCAGGGTCAACAAGTGAACTGTATATTGTCACCCAGCTATTCCAAAAACAACACTAGCATTTGCCAGGAAACCTGCACAGGAGCCAAAAAGCCAAGTCACGGCACACAGCATTCCCTGGCATGGCACGGAAAGGCCAATATAACTAACCTTCTTCTCCTTCAGGTAGTATCCAATAGCAAAGTTCCTGTCTCCAGTTTCCTTTTCTGACTGGAATCTACAAGGAAGAGACAAGTCATAGGTCAGGAAGTTAGTTTTAAAAACAGCAAGCTGTGATTTACACACAGTTACAGTGTACAATTTATAATGACGATTGTTAAAATAATAATACAAGGCACCATAAAACTAGGTTCAGTTTTTGTTGTCCACTCACGTTGCATTACTAAACCCTACATACTCCTGGCCAGCCATCTTCTTCACAAAGTCCATCACCTGAAATACACAAAGAACACAAGCAGTGACTTCCACATTCATGACAATGACAAATGACCAGGCTGACACGAGTTTGTGTTAGAAATGCCCTAAATCTTAAACGCAAGGGGTAAATTATATTTATACTCACATAGTCAAACTTCTCTGCCTTGTTTGTACCAGGCTAGAAACATGAGAAAAATAAATAAATCTCAATAGAGGACACACTGTTAAACAGGGAGGTTATTTTGGTAACACTTTTTTAACCAGATGTATTTATCATCTCTGCTATCATCTTAATATTGCTCTGACTAAATACTGCCCTAAAATACACCCTCATCCTCATCAAGTGAATCACAACCCATCAGTTAATCTATTGTTTTTGTTCAGTTCACACGTGTGCCCCAATCCTCCACTTGCTTAACAAACTCTAGAGATCAATCTCCAGTTGCTTTGTGACCCTGGCCAACAGTAAGCCTGCACAGGTTAGAGATCATGTTGCTGTCCTGCTAATGTGGAATAACAGTGACTGAGTGCACAGTCTGAGTTCATGAAGAGCACTTCTTAAATGCTCTATCACTGATAGCAATAAAGATCACTGCACACATGCTAAGGCTCTTCAAATTAGAGTGAGCTATTTTAGTATTGCAAACACAGCTAGTTCAGTGTATAGAACTGTTAGGAGTAGTTAGTTTAATTTCCACTGCCACAGCTGTGGCCGTATATATGATATATGATATATGATATATGATATACAGTGGCTTTTTGTCATCAAAGCATATTTGCCACTTGACAAGCAACATCCAAGCAGCACTACGAAGACAAATCTTACAGTCCATGTCAAATCTATGTTTCAATGTCAATGTTGTGGTCACTAAATACATGTACAACAGCAATTCAGCCCATTTGTCTTCCCTACTTTGCCACACTTCAGTACACTTCACTTCAGTACTTCAATACACTGGGCTATAAGCTCTGCTTGCCTTCGAGAAATCCACAGTCGCTACCGAATAAAGACCACATCACACATGTTAAGTCTCTTCTAATTATGAGCCACACATAACCTGCACCTCAAATGTCAAATGGCACCGTGCTTCCCTTCTTTCAAACGTTGACTTTAATCTCTCTCAAGAGCTAGCTGTCACCTGATTCCACCTGATCAGCTCCAACAATATTTATCAACACATTTCTAGTTCAAGTTGTATATATTCATGTTCATATTTATGTGTTTTTTGGCAGATGCTTTTATCCAAAGCAACACACAATAGGTAGATACGATAGTTGGAAAAAAAGTGAATGTGTGGCTAGGACATTTTTTCTACATCTTCTGGTAAAGCAATGTTTTCGGCTACCGTGTAGGTCTAACACTTTGTTTCTGACACCAGGAAGCCCCACTTTTATTGTCCCATCCATGCTGGAATTGGCCTGAAAGTGATAGCTCAGTGTCATTCCAGTCATAGTCCTGTTGTATGAGCTTGGTGTGTGCTATCAATAGCAAGGAGAATGAAAAAATTGGGAACAGCATAGGCCAAATAGCGACCGCTATTAGCTTACGCTAACTCAATAGCAACTTAAGCTCACTTTCTCTTTCATTACTCACGGTACCTTTCAGTTAGCTGAAAAAGGCAAAGGCAACAGTGGTATATTGTATCACAGTAACTATGGCAGAACTGCATTAAAAAGATGGTATGGATGCGGGCTCTATGACATAAAAACATTCCCTCCATCTCCACCACACAGGAGGCATGCAGTGGATAAGCCGAGGTCTGACTAAAAGCTCTTATGAGGTGACCTGAATACCCCTTCACATAGACAGCTGTTTCTTTAAACCTGTCATGCATGCCCGTTTGGAGTTAGACATCCTTGTTTGGGTTTTCATCACTCTGCTCACAGCCTTGTCTTTGATGCCACTCGACTGTGCAAACACACCCTCGCTATGTCATCCGTGATTGGCGGCACTAGACTGACAAACATACATGATCACACACACATACACACACTCACTTTCCTCCCCTGTCTGTCTGTTGCGCTCTCTTTGATTGGTTTGACTCAACCTGCACCTACATCCTGTTACCCATTTCTTTCTGTAGACCAATAAAGGATGATTTAAAATCTCAAAACTCTCACTCTCATTCTTTCGTTCTCTCTCACTCTCTCTCTCACTCTTTCTCCCTCACTCTCTCTTGGTTCTTGAAGGCTGGACTGGACTTGGAATGAGACAAAAAACATCTACTCAGTCATCCTTGGGTCAATGTCTCCCCACGTCTCCCTTTCCCCTCCCTCTCTCTCTCTCTCTCTCTAGCTCAGGGCCAACTGACTGCTGTCAGCAGGTGTAGCTGACACCTTTTAGGTCAGAGTTCACCTTGCCTCATGCAGGTCAAAGACTGGGTCAGGTCAAAGACTGACACTGACGTATGGCCGTAGTGCAAATATTATCTGTGTGTATTTACATAAGTTTGTTTTGTGTGTGTGTGTGTGTGTGAGTATGTAAACATGTGCGTCTCTGTCAGTCTGCTGTGCGTCATAGCCTGAGTCTGTGTATGTGCATAGGGGGAAAGAAAGACTGTGGGTGACTGTCCTTGAGATCACTTGTGTTTTGCACATCTACATATTATGCTGTCTTTCAAAAAATATTACAGTACATACACTATAGTGGGTTTGTCTAGGATTAGGATTCAGTCATTATGAATAACCTCTAAACAACACAGTTACAGTAAATCATATAAAATAACCCTCTAATAACATCAGAATATACCATGTATACATTCTTGGCATCTATTGATTCCCATATTTACTTCACAAATGTGTGCATTTGACTTGACCTGGGGTGCTGGTGGGGGGGTGAATCAAACATTAAATTATAGCATACCTTGATAAGGGAGCTGATGACAATGGCTCCGGCATTGATCATAGGATTGTGTGGCTTATCTAAAAAAAAAAAAAATTAGAGTAACACATTCTATCTCTCATCCCTGATGTACTTGACTGATCTGGAAGGAAAAAAATGAAAAAAGAAAAGAGAAGTAATGGGGGAACAATGGAAAAGCTTTTTTCCCTCTAAGTATAACCTCACGCACGGTTGCAAAGCAGGAGAGAATCAAAGGTTTTAGCTGTATGGAAAGTGCCATGATTTGCGTCCTCCAGCCTCCTGGCAACCTGAGAGAGCTTCAAAAGAGGAGGACGAAAGAACGCTTGGCAACTTTTAGAATTCTGGTGGTAGTATTCCTTTTCAACGTTCTATGTCATGCTTACATACGGTTCTGTTAATGTAACCTATGAAGAAATACTGAGGTCAATACGAACCATAGTGATAGAAAACACCAGAGAAAAGACGACAGGAAGGAGGTCCTGTAGGTGTGAATAAAAATGAAATAAAGTTGAAAGAACAGATAAAGACGACAGCAGATTTTATACATCAGCGAAGAAGAGACGGCGGGCAAGCAGAGCAGTAGGGGATAAAAACAGAACCCAGAGAAGTGGTAGAGTGGGCATTCTCACGCACCGTCCTCATCCAGCGACAGTTTGTTGAACTTCAGGCCGCTCGGCTCTTTGCCCACAAAGCGATGCACACGCTCGGTGCCAGCTTCGTGCACAGCGATGGCATACTCCAGTGGCTTCACGCACGACTGGAGGCAGAAAGGCACCGTAGTGTCACCCACAGAATGCCTAAATAAACAGACAGACAGTCAAGTGCACATCAGGACATGGTAGGGCCAGAGAGGATACATGTATGCAGAGTCTCACCACTACAGTTGGGCTACAGTTATGGAACAGAATGAAACACTAAAGCAGCGCTGGTCAATAAACGTTTTCATGTGCAGTTTTCATTTTATTTGTTTTTAAAGTATCTTTACATCCTTTGTAGATATATAGTGTATTTGAAGGCTGTTCGTTCGTTTGATTGTTTGTTCCTGGGCAACCCTAAATAAACCTTAGATAAGGGGTCATTTCCAGTCGTAGCTGTATCAGCCTCTCAGCACAATCTCAGTGAATGGGCCACTGAGAATGGCAGAATGCAACCGACGTGGACACTTGTGTATATCAGCTCTGACCAACCTATTTTGGGGTCAGTATTAACCTACTTCAAAAGGATAATTATAGAATCTGACATATCTTAGCTGTTGACATTGCTTATTTGCTTTTAAATGCATATTTCCTATTTCACGTTGCCATTTTGGCCAGAAAGTACAACTATACTTTCAATATTTTTTTAAGTGCTGAATGTTATGTGTTGCATTACCACAGTCATGTATCAGAGATTCTCCGGCTGTTCTATGAATGTAAATGAATAATTCTTACCTCTGCCCATCTACAGTACATAAGGAAACACCCCAGAGCTCTGGATTGAATTTTGCCAAATGAGGAATATAGTCTGCAACCTACAATTTGAACACACACACACAAACACTATCAGTGTGAAGTAGGCCTATGTAGGAACAAAATAAACACTAATGTTTCACACACTGACTGGACTACTTACATTCCCTTTCTGCTGAGCTTGGACCTTGTAGTAAATCTGGTTGATGTTGTCCACGAAAGCCTCAAACTCAGGGATAATGAACTTCTTCTGGAAGGCCTGGGACAACAGCATAATGTTCCCACCAACACACCTATGAAATGTATGCTATTTATTTATTTATTTATTTATTTTCCTTCACTTCACCTTTAAGTTCAGATTCTTCTCAGTGCTATCAACCTGTCAGTCAACTCTTTCTTCTGTACTATACAAGTGCACTCTCTGCTGTGTTTTAAGTTAGGGTCAAGTTATGTGTTACTTTTATTCATTGCGTTTACACAGCAATCAGTTAAAAATATCTGCACATGTACCGGAACAAAAAATTCCACACTGAGATGAGCTAAAGAGGCTACGGCTACGGAAGGCCTGTAGCACACCTTGAAGATGAGTCTGTGGATAGGGAAGGTGCCTATCCCTGGAAAGACCTCCTGGATCATCCCAGTCCCAAAATAAAAAATGGTCCAAGTGAGCCAAATGACTTCAAACCAGTGCCACGAACATGACATCTTATGAAGACACTGGAGGGGTTTCTTGTTAGCATCCTTGGCCCTCAGAACAACAAGATCCTCTGCATTGTTGCCACTGAAGGACAAGGTAGAGGATGCAGTCTTAGTCAGCAGCACGGGAGCACTTCAGGGGACTGTGCCGCCCCCCCTACTCTGCTCGCTCTACACAAGGCTCTACACCTCAGCTATACCTCTGGGCGGTGCCACGTCCAGAAGTCTGCTGATGGTGGATGTCAGCCAACCCCTGCCCACCCAACATCAAACAGAGCGACTGAAGACTTATTTGTATATTTATCTTGTGGGTCAGTCATCTCACTCATAATAACTTTAAAAAATAACACTTTAAAAAAACGGCCATCTATCTATCTATCTATCTATCCATCTATCTATCTATCTATGACTGTGCACATTGCTGCGCTGCAGTAGTCAAATTGAAATAGTACTACAACAATCGTAGTATGAGCAGTTGGCCAAAGCCACAGCAGGACAAACAGCCGGCGGAAAAGACACATTCATCCAGGCTATTTACAGTGCCAGGATGAGATTCCGTCTGCAGAGGACAATGGCTTTGGTTACCGCTCCAGTGGGACAGAGTCGGGCATGGTCAGAGAGCCACTGAAGGCCATTACATCTGATTATGAGGTATGCAGGTTTGTTTTGAGGAGAAGGGGTCTGTGGCCACAGGACTGTTTTGGGAGACCGTGGAAGGAGGGTAATTAGAGGTTTGTGATGACAATGGATGGAATCCACTCAGCTGCATGGTACTGTACACTGCTGCCAAGCATTTGATCAGGGGGTACAACCATAAGGCAGATACTCAGATATAATGGCTGACAGATGTGGGCTTCTGTTGTCTGGACAGAGCTCAAGAAAGAATGAACAGGTTAAGGTTAAGGTTATGTGTCTTCTTAGTGCAGAAAACCAACATTTAATTTCATTGGTACTTGTTTTTATGTAGGGTCATAATGTCAGCTGGCACAGTTCTGGACTATTTCACAACAATGACTACTGTATTACTGCTACCTTGATACACTGTAAGAGGAGGATGGGCAAAGCCTATGCCTAACCACAGCTTAACCACACCAAAGCCAGAGCACACCTCACTGCAAGCGGACACTGGCTTGACCTCAGGCCTGTCGTCAGCTCGATCTCCAACAGATGCAGAGCCAGTGAGAGGGGAATCATGTTGGGCGAGATATAAATACCCTATTTGACACAGGGCACCACTGATTGCAAAAACTATGTGTAACATGAGGAGCACCCACTAATCTTGTGTGTGTGTGTGTGTGTGTGTGTGTGTGTGTGTGTGTATGAGTGTGTGTGCGTGTGGATGTTGTGTACAAAGAGGAACACGGGGGAATAGGGGTGTTGGAAGAAGGACTCACTTTCCAAAGAGTTCTCTGTCCATCATGACTTCTGTGATGGAATCGCGCACGGTAAGTCGAAGCCTTTCCATGCAGTCCCTCAAACGGGGGTCTGTGATCAACAGACCTGTACTCCTGAGGACCTGGGTGGGGGAGAGATTAGACAAGAAAGTGCTTTTATTTTATTTATAGGCCCTGGAGAAAGACACATGAGTAGGCTGGTTTGCGCAGCTGATTAGTTCAGTCTGAGATTGCCCATCATCTCCCACTTCCCTGAGGCAGAACCAACAGATTAAAATTGATATGCCTCTGTACATTATTAGACAACCTACAACCAATCAGACAAATGATTCCAATGAACTTTGAAATTCACCCCAGGTTAGCAGGTGATAAATTTGTTATCCAATATGGCAGCACCTTGACTGTCAGGCACAGAGCTAAAGAAAACACTGATTGGTTTGTTTACAGCCACTTGATTTTATTTTTTCCTTTTTTATTCCTGGAAATTTTCTGAGCACAGAGTTGTTTTACAGCAATGGTACATGCATCAACTTTTTTCTCAGGAATTATGTTCAGTGTTTGGAAGGAGAAACACTGAAGCTAGCATAGTTTATACATCTGTATGCAAACAAGGCAGGTCAGCTCAGATCCCATGTAGAATCCTAAACTTTTAGGATATAGCACTGTCATGTAATCTGATTTTTCTATTTTAAACAAGAAAATGTAGGCCCTACATTTTCCCATATAAACTTACAATTTGCATTTCAATTCCATGTCATAGCCTACATTATTTTGTTGATTTAATAGATCAATGTACCTGTTACTGCATCACCTCATCAAATCAATCAATCAATTAATCTCCTTCAACAAAATGTAGGCCTACTATGTAGGCCTCAGCGATTAGCCTACAGATTGATAATGATGGATAGGCTACTTTAATGATCCCAAAGGACAAAGATGTAGGCCTACTCCCACGCACTTTGGGCTTATTACAAATAAATAAGCCTAAATAAACCAACAAAACGGGAAATAAAGAAGCGATGCTGAGACAGAGTGAGGAGATGCTGCCTTTCAATCTCTGACTCAGATTTTCACGGAGATTAACTAAATATAGGCCTACTTAATCTTATTTATATTTATACATACTCACGGAGATAAACTGAGAAATTGAGATTTTCTCCTCTCCTTTTGTGATAGTGTAGAAAAGCATGTCTTCCACTGCCGAGAAAAGTCCTTTTCTTTTTTCATTCATATGCCTGGTGGAATAAGTAGGTGTCGCATCTCAAGGGTGGAACTCGTAACAAATCGGGAAAAAAAGAGAACTGGATAGGCCTATGAGGTTGAAAATATGTTCAACTATCAACTCACATTTGAGAGAATCCGTTGCCATAGTGCTGTCGCATGTAAGACGTCCCGCTGTACCTTCGTTTGTTTAAAGCATGGGTCCTCATATTTTTCCGGAATTTAAAGACAGATGCTCTTGATACGTCTTTTACGAAGCACACCGCAACTCTTGCATTACCCACACGCACAAGTTTTAAACAGAACATTGCCTTCAATTACGTGAAATAAAGTTTTAGAGGGATGATGTAATGGTCCACTGCTGAGAGCAAGCGACAAGTAGCCTTCTGTTGCTAAAATAAGCGGACCGCAATGCCCACGCAACTGACCACGAACTGACCACTAACTGATCCAGTCTCCCGACTACTGGACGTGACCTAAAGTGGACTTAATTGTGGCCAATCACAGAGAGAGTGGGGTGAGCGCGCATTTTTTTCCTCTGCTACAAGAGACATCTGCTCAGTGTGTGAGGGAATGCATCTTCTGGAACAGAAATTAAATCATATAGGCTAACTTCAGTGCTTGAATTTCAGTGGACTGACTGAATATAAAGTATTGGCCTATTTACAACAGAATAAATTAAACTTTTTATTTTTATTTCATGTGCCATTCTGAATGTCTATTATTTAGACTAACTAAGGATCAGCAACCTTTTTGACATGTGGTGCCAATAAGAAATGGTCTTTGCGCGACAAACAACAGACCAATTGTTTTTTACTATGCATAATTATGGCGCCACATTTACCACACGAAAATAGGCATAATCCGTTCTGGACACAAGCAGCACTTCAGGAACATGTTGATGCCATTTCTTTAAATAAATCATTCCATCATTCCAAATGAATCATTCTAAATTGCGTAGGCTACATGAAAATGCGCTCTACAGGAAATGGCACAAAACCAAGAATTCGGCCGATCTAACACAATTCCAAATACTACTATCCTCCTTCTCATCCAGTGTCACTGCTGCGAAAAAGGCTTTCTATCACGACAAAATTCACAATGCCACGGACACCAAGAATCTCTTTTCCACCTTTAAATCTTTACTGAACCCACCTCCTCCAACTAACCTCACAGCTGACACTTTTGCTGCATTCTTCACTAACAAAGTTGCAGCTATTAGTAGTCAGTTCTCAAACCCATTCTACTGAGGTTCCTTCTCCTAGCCTCTCAATGCTTCACTAACTAGGGGTACATTTCCCACCGCCTTCAAACAAGCCCAGGTAACACCGCTGCTCAAAAAACCATCCCTTGCTCCCACTCAAGTGGAGAACTACTGGCCTGTTTCTCTTCTTCCCTTCCTTTCCAAAGCCATTGAACGAGGTGTCTTTAAACAGGTCACAGGATTTCTTACTCGGAACAGCCTCCTCGACTCCAACCAATCCGGTTTCAGAAGTGGCCACTACACTGAAACTGCGCTTCTGTCTGTGACGGAAGCACTGAAAGAGGCCAGAGCGGCAGGTCAATCCTCAGTGCTCATCCTGCTGGACCTATCAGCAGCATTTGACACGGTCAACCACCGCATCCTACTGGACAAGCTGACCAACATGGGTATTGATGGCGCAGTGCACTCCTGGTTCAAGTCCTATCTTACTGGACGGTCGTTCAATGTCTCATGGCTAGGACAGACATCGGCACTTCACCAACTCACCACAGGAGTACCCCAAGGATCTGTGCTGGGGCCCCTTCTCTTCGCCCTGTACATCACCTCGCTGGGCTCAATCATCCACTCCCATGGCTTCTCGTACCACTGCTATGCTGATGATACCCAGCTCTATCTGTCCTTTCCGCCTGATGGCTCCACGGTGTCAACACGGATCTCGGACTGTCTCTCTGATATATCTGCATGGATGAAAGGACATCACCTTCAACTAAATCTCTCAAAAACTGAACTGCTGGTCCTCCCAGCCAAACAAGCCATACATCACGACATCAGTATCAAGATCGACTCCCTGTCTGTTTCTCCCACTAAAGTGGCAAGAAACCTAGGTGTCGTGATTGATGACCAACTGACCTTTGCAGATCACGTTGCCTCTGTGGCTCGGTTGTGCCGTTTTTCCCTATTCAACATAAGGAAGATCAGGCTGTACCTAACCCAACATGCAACCCAGCTCCTGGTACAGGCCCTGGTTATCTTTCGGCTTGACTACTGCAATGTCCTCCTATCAGGCCTACCAGCCTGTACGGGGAGACCGCTACAGATGATCCAGAATGCAGCTGCACGTCTGGTATTTAACCAGCCAAAAAGGGCACACGTCACACCTCTGTTCATTGAACTTCACTGGTTACCCTTGGCTGCTCGCATTAAATTCAAGGCACTTATGGTGGCGTACAAGGTGAATGATGGCTCTGCTCCCATCTACCTAAATACTCTCCTGAAGCCCTATGTCACCCGACGACCGCTTCGCTCCTCTAAGGAACGTTTTCTAGCACGGCCAAAACCTTGTGCAGGTCAATCCAGACTCTTCTCATATCTGGTTCCGCGCTGGTGGAATGACCTCCAGATCAACTGATACCCTCTCCACCTTCAAGAAACTCGTGAAGACCCAGCTCTTCCAAGAATATCTCCTGGCGTAAACTTTGAGAATACACTTAACAATTTAATTTCTCTGCACTATTGCACTTTCAACTTAAAATGGTGCAGTTTCTATGTTAGAAATATGCACTCCTTGTTCGTTCTTTCATTGTGTTGTAGCTTGAATGTTATCCTCTTTTGTAAGTCGCTTTGGATAAAAGCGTCTGCTAAATGCCTAAATGTACATGTATATGTAACGTTTGATTGACTTGTCATTTCGTTCTCTGTCTCAAAATGACAGTGGATGTTGGACAAATGTAACAAAACTTGAAAAAAAAACTGAGACGGCCGAACTTGTTCTAATGTATAAAAACAAGGGCTGAGAATCCTTGTCATTTTCTCATCGTGAGAGTGTAAAATGAAATCAAACGAACACTGATATGGTTATATTAATACATACCTTTATTTAATTGTAACATTTACATTGACAAATTCTTTATATCAGCAAGAGCACTGGTTTGACAATCACCACGTTCCATCAGATGCAGGGTTCACAGATGTAAAATTCACAGTGAGTGGTTATAGAAAATGCACATTAATGGTGAATCAGACAATCAGCAGCAACATCCATGGTCCATGCCAGTGTCAGCCACACTCTAACAGTCCCTCCAGGAAGTTGGCTTTGTTGTGTTTGTCATCATTGTTGTAGTCAAAACTGTGATTCTTGATTAAATAAAGTCAATCAGACAATACTGTTTTATCATAATTATGCAGCAATAATACAAATTTGCTGTTTAAATTGTGGGAAAACACTTGGGTTGCAATATCCTGGGGGGAGAGATTTAAGATTGAAGAGCTTTGTGTGATCTCACCCTGGGACACACCTAACCAAGACTTGGCCTGGGCCTGGACCCTGAGACCATTTTGGGCTGATCCAGACCAGTTTGGGTCAGATCCATCACACAAACACATTCACACACACACACACACACACACACACACAACCTATTGCTTTGTCACCTGCAGCTTTTGCAACCACTGCAAACCAGATGCTCCTAATCTAATCAAACACACAACAGCCTCATGGGTGGCAGGGAAGGCCTCAAGTCCACATAAAAAAAGTCTACCAGTTGGTCTACTAGTTGGAGAAAAAAATAATTACTTTTTTAACTGCATCACAAATAATAAGGCAACAGCATTACAGTAATGCTCAGGCAGCTTTTCTTAGGTCACATTTTAAATACACAATAACTTACTGGCAAACGGTTTTCTCCCCGTCCCAGAAGACCTCAACACTTTAACGTTAGCCCTACCTAAAGTGCGTTCCTGGTAGCCTACACACTCTTGGCAGGCCGTGGAAGCACCAGTTTGAGGCCAATGTCTACCACACAAGAGGGCATGTAAGAGAGGGGAATCCACACAAACTTGGCATCCCAGCCGGCACTGTAGCGGGTTCGAGGGTACGCGGAGGTCAGCGCATGCTCCATGCAGTTGGTGACCTTGCTCAGGTCACCGTCACACACAGCATTCATGATCAATCGCTGCATCTTGATGTCTGTGAGTAGACAAGAAATTGGTAAACAAATTGGAAAAAACAATGATTTAGTTAGACCCTCTTTGAACCTTCTGAACCTTAGGAAACAGATAAAAGTAACAAATCATGTATTAAGTATTAAGTGCATATTTTAATTGTGACAAAAATGATGACAATTGGCCACACACTGAAAACTGGGTCAGATATTTATATAATTCATTTATTGATATTTTTGCAGGAAGTTCAGGCCTACTCACATTTGTCCAGGTATTTCTCCCCATAGCTGGCACGGACTTCAGGTGAGAGTTGGTTCCACAGACGATTGAGCTCTCTTTCGATGGGGTCAAGACTTGTCACCTGGGTCTTAAAGAAACCAGGCTCGATGATGCACACGTTGATTCCAAAGTAGTGGATGTCCCTCCTGCAAACATCAAGACACAAGAACACAGAGGTGAACTTTTTCATGTGAGCTCAGAGACGGTTGGACATCCAGGGGTAAAAGGGCTGCATTTCTTTAATGAATTAGTTCTTTAAGGATTATTTGGAATAGGAGCACATTTAAATTTCCTTTTCTAGCATTTTAATGATGAAACAATGTGGCACTTATTCAGCAACCACATAACTGGTTCCATGTGTTCTGATTGGAGGATCATGAAGACTTGCCTACCGGTGATTAAAGTTGTCTGGGAAAATGACGCTGACCCAAGATCAGTGGGAATGTGCCCAGCAACATTGCTCAAAAAATTGCCATATGTATCATTAGCAAAGAAAAAAAAACTGGGAAAAGTGAAGACAGTCCAGAGAACTGGGGTGCATTTGTCAAAACTATTATTGCTAACTAGTTAGCCACTTAGTTGGCTGGCAATGGGCAAGTAGTTAGCAACAGTGATTTTAGGAAACAAGCCTGTGGTTAGTTTCATCTGTCCATTAGTGTTACCTTAGGCAGTCAGAGAAAGACTCCACGGCAAACTTAGAAATGCAGTAGCCACCACCATTAGCTGCCACTCTGCCCAGCACTGACGCCACATTCACAATGCGTCCCCTGGCCTGTTTGATGAGAGGCAGGAAGGTCATGGTCATCTCAATCACTCCCGTCATGTTGACCTTCAGCGTGCTGTGGAAGTCCTCCATCTTCATCCACTCTGAGGGGCCCATGGGCAGAGACCGGCCCGCATTATTCACTATGCCCCACAGGCCTGCCAATAGAGGATCAAAAATAAGGTAAAGTCGACAAGCACATTATTATTATGGGAATCAAATGTATTCAGCTTAAATTCAGTTATTGATTACGAATGTGATCCTAAACAATACTGCATTCTACTAAACTATATTGCATTCTGTAGGAGAGGACAATTTTGAGGGTGGGATAAGGATGTTAATATTTTTGGGAATGTGGATGTTTAAAGTCGGGAGTTTTAAACACCACACATTATGTAACATGACCCCTGACCTCTGTCTCCGACTTCCTTCTTGGTCCACTCGAAGGCCTTCTGGATGCTCTCGGTGCTGGTGACATCCAGCAGGACGGTCTTGAGGTAGGGTCCTGTCGCCCTCTTCAGGTCGTCCGCTCCCTTCTCTGTCAAGCAGCCGGCCAGAACACGGAGCCCTCGGCGATCCAGGCGTTTGCACAGCAGGTTTCCAAAGCCTGAGTCGCAGCCCGTTACAAATACATACTTCTCGTTGATCCGGTCCACCTCCAGGTTGTCAAGATAAAACCACACTGCCACCCATATAACGACCACTGCCCCCGCCACATACATCCACATCCCATCCGTACTGTGAGAGGGAGAAAGAGAGAGAAAGAGAAAGAAAAAGAGGGAGAAAGAGAGAGGGATTTCCATCTCTGAGCAGAAGCCAAAGGCTGCCTATGTTTATTGATATTAATGTAATTTCACACTTGTGTTAACATTTATCAGAGTGAATATATAATGATGAATTTGTAGTGTGCTGAAGATAATTTGGTCACAAGTGCTCAGTAAGCTGTTGGCAACATGTCTGGCTCACCTCAAGAAGTCGTACACAGCCCCCACCTTGTCCATGTTGATGCAGAGGTGCTGCTTTGTTGCCCGTGTCCCTTCAGATGACTAAGAGATAGATGAAGAACATCTAGTGACATATCTGGCAACCAACACATAGAGCAGCTGACCCAGGCATGGTTCTCGCTGCGATCTGCCATTGACTAAGACCTAGACCAGACTCTGCGCATGTGAAGTTTATGAGAGACTCAAGGGTGTTGGTGCTGATGGAAAAGGATTCCCCGAGAGGTCAGCCCATATATGTTTCATTTTTATCATAATTTCCCGACTATTATTATAATCAATTAATACACTGATTTAGCAAAAATATCTTCAGCTATTAGGTTAATACATGGAGTAGGGATATAGATGGGAATCAAATTCTTGTCCTCAGTTTCTCATTACAGTGTTCTCATTACATAACTAATCATAATTACACTGCAGTAAATACACAGATGTGGTTCATGCACAGGTGGCAGTTGATACAATTTGTTTTTTAAATTTGCTTAAACTCTGCTCTGTACACATGGTGTGGCATAGTGAAGCCGTCTGACTCAGAGTATTACAGCATTTCCTTCTCATGCATCAATACATTTGCTTGCCTCTAGGGATTATTTAGGTGGAATGTCCAGAGTTATAGTTAATCTTATGCGCCAGGTATACAGACCTTTGAATGTTTACATAATAAGTAAATATATGTACTTCTGTGTGAGACAGACAGACATAAATAGAGTATTGAGTCCTTTTGCCTTCACCTAGACAGGACAGTTAAGGCTGAACCAGGCCGAAACCAAGCACTGGTCCCAATGGACACTGGAGCCACCCATGGCACACTGCAACCAGCCACACCATAGAATCTGTGTGTGTGTGTGTGTGTGTGTGTGTGTGTGTGTGTGTGTGTAGATTATGTAGTCACAGGGCAGAAACGTGAATAAGACTGTGATGTCAGAGGCGCATGAGCACCTTTGGACTAAGGGTCTTAGCAAACAAAGAGCACCATTGGAGAGAGAGCAGAGAAATGCTCTGATCGCTCTCTCAGTCAAAACCCAACAGCATTCCCTCCCAGCTCATGTAAGCCTCTCATAGATCAAAAACCTATTAGCTGTCGTAGGCTTGTTAGTAAGGGATGAAGAAGGACTTCTTTCATTAAATACATTACGAACTAAATAAATGTCCAACAAATTCACCCAAAATCTCTCCTTCACCAGAATGTCCTCTGCTGATCACAGGGCCTGGGAAAGATGCTGTTAATTGGTCCTTTAATCAAGAGCTGTTGCCTCTGGTGAGGCATTTCCTTAGTTAGTCCTCAGTCCTTTTTCTGTTACTGTTGTTTGAAATGTCTGAAAATGTGTTGGACATGTCAAGCAGTGAGGGAAGTTAGCATCCAACCCCACCCTTGAGCAGAACCACTGAGCTACAAGATATGTAAGTCTTCACACCATCACCCAGCAGTTACCTGACAGCATCCTAAACTGAGAACACGATCTTCTCAAAGGTTTAACCTAAGAATGACATGAACATGAAGGGTTTTCAAGTGATTCATTTTTTTTCCTGGTTTGAAAGTTCAATGAATGTATGTGGGTATAACTATCTGAGTGATCTGGATTCCCGTTACTGCACTCAAACATTCTAAACCAATAATATGCTAGTTCAGATCTCTCTGTTGTGTGTCTTGTCACAAAGATAATCAATACCAAGATAATGATTACCAGGTTATTTGTGCCCATGTTGTCATAGGCATGATGACATTTGGCATTAGCTGAATAAAAGGTAGCCAAAGTCAATAGTGGTCAATAGTGTTAACAGTCCCCATTGGCACATGGAGATGCCACTTAATGATACTCAGTGTATTTAACTCAGTGTGAGAAACATGGTTCACAGTGCAGAACAAACCAAACTTATGGTTTGGAGGACAGAAAGCAACTAGATCCTAAAAAATTAACTAAACAGTATAAGCAAAAATATATCAGGCCATGAGGGCTTAAAATTACTAAAGGGATATGAAGATGTTTCCATTAAACAGTTACATATTAGCATCTTAGCAGCAGTGTGTAAAAGTGAGACGTACCTGTTCCCCTGTGTGTGCAGTGGCAGCAGTGGCTTGTGTCTCACCTCCTCACCCTCACTGAGCCTGTGGCCCTTTGCTGCCAGAGTGAGCCAGTGTGTGTACTGCACTGCTGTGGAGAGAGCTTTATCCTTTCACTTTATCCTTTAAGACAGGTCCACAATTCGTAATCTGCAATCTGTGTGCGTGTGTGAGTGTGTGTGTGTCTGCGAGAGAGAGGGAAAACCCTCTGTGTCCATTCACAGTGCCTGAATCCAACTGTTTTTACATAACGGTATTACACGACAGTGTCTCGAGAAAATACACAACACACATTTCTGTGTGTGGATGTGTACATGAGGCTGAGTGAAGTACAGTGTAACACCGATGGCTAGCAGGAAACCATGACAGTTACACATCAGTTTGTTTTCTACATTATTGCATTGTATGTTGTGAAAAAGTCCAAAAGGCTATAGATCAGTCCAAATCTCATCATGACTCCCATCTCCATGCAAACATTCTCTTGGCAGACATGAGCTCATCAGCTCATCCACACACTGATGCTATCAGTGTAAAGGCTGATTTTTAATTTGTCATGTTAAATGACAGATGTTAAATGTTGAGCTTTACAGACAGACACGTTTAATCCAAATGTTGTTTTTGGTGTGTTTTTTATTAGACATAAGAATGAGGATGTTTTGCATCAGTGTCTCTCTATCTCTCTCTCTCTCACACACACACACACACACACACACACACAGTGGGTTTGACTGAGAGCTAGAGGTCGCAGAGTCCAGTAAAGAAGACTCTGAGAAGAAGGGTAGTCACCAATGCCACTCCAGGTGTCTGTGACCATTACAATTAGTCATAATCTTTTTACCATCTGGACTGTATTAACCTGGTTTCTTAATGTAATTTCCTGTGTGGGCAATCTGCAAATCAGGTAATCTGAACCAAAGTGTCTTCACGATTTCATAACTGTAGACAGGCACAGTGACCAGCAAAACATGTTTGCTATGCTAGAAGTATGGCCTTGGTTTGTGTATACTGCTGTAATTGAAAGTGGTAGGTAGATGATCTCACTAGCTGCCAGCATAATGCATGTGTTGCACAAGCAGTATTGTTGGTGAGTGGTAGATGCTTGAATCACTGTCACCTATGCTGAACTTTGGCTGAGTGAAATGAACTGCTGTGTGAAAGGCTTATGTATGATCTGATCATGTGACCTGCAAAGCCAGGTTTCTGTTCACTAAACATCATAGTTTACATGATCATATTATGAAAGTTCAATGGCTTAATAGTACACTTGTTTACACACTCCCATTATGGACATAATTGACATTCAGTCACTTCATTTCTTCATTCAAATGTATTTTACATTGAAGGTAAGGGGTTTAAATTCCAGGAGAACAGTGTCATTTCCCTTTTGACTGTGCCTACTGCTTTGTAAAATAAGGACTGTTTAAGTATATATATATATATATATATACACTCTTTTGATCAAAGGGAAAGTCGTCCCATTTACCCCATGCGTGAAATAGTCACACAAACACACACACACACAGTGAGAGGAAACCCACTGATCTGGAACAGGGAAGTAAAATATAAACACAGACAATAAGGGAAAACAGCAAAGTGGTCAAAGTGTTTCTGTTACCAAACCTGAACTTTGTCAGAAACTACACAAGAAAGAAGTTAGTGAACTGCCATGTGCTGGGTGATGTAACTTCAGCTCGCTTTACAGTCCTGCCAAGTAGTGTAGTGTATGACAGCCTTACATGGAGGCTGTGCCCCAGTGCTTTGGCTCAAAACAAAAACCACAGGGGCGTTTAGTAATCGCTAGCTAGGCGCCTTGGCTCTACACAAACAAAAGTACTTGTTTTACTATGTAAACATATTCTATGCATCAGAGGACTACACATGAGGTAAGGATTCAGGTTTGTTTCCAGTCAGAAAAAAACATAGTTCAAAACAACACAATAAATAATAATTTAAACAAAAGTCTCATTCTGGGAAATTGATGGAAATAGTGTGTGTGTGTGTGATTAAGCGCATAGTACCATGGCTTCTCACAGAGCAGGCTACTGCAGCATAAGACAAAGTCGGGAAGCTAGTAATCCTATTTCCCTATGGAAGATCTCATTGTTCTGCAGGTAACTGAACAAAGACTGGTCCTAATCCTAATTGAGAAGTCCCTCCCTATCTCAAACCAGTTGTATTTATGTAACATCTTATTATAATACTCAGCGTGTAATCCACCAATTATGCACCGATTTTAGCTTCGCTTCCAATATAGATTACCCAGTTCCCCTGGAACTGAAAATAAGCTTAACCCATGAGCAAACATCAGTTAAGAAATGCCGGAGCCTGGAGAAATGAAAATTCATTCTCCCATGCAATGTTTGTTATATGATCTGACTGACAATAAAGCACTTTGATTTTGACAGCAACCCATTTCATTGTCACAGAGGCTCTTTCTATCGCCTTGCATCACTGAGATTTAACCAGGTCTCTAATGCCTCTAACAGTTACTACTGCTGCTAGTCCTAACAGATCATTTCAGCCCAGACATTCTGACCACATCAACTCAGGGATGTGCTACTGTAGCAAATTTATTAAAATGTAATCATTTAATCATTTAGAACTTTAAGATGTTTCTTTTCTTTGTTCATTAGATCCAAAGAGCATTGCATTTTGAAATCTTTGGTTAGGACAGAAAAAACATCAGTGCCCAAAGAAGTTACAAACTTTTCAGTCTTTATTACCACAGACATGAGGGACAACGACATCCATTAACACGGACGTCAGTGCATTAAGTTAGCAAAGCCAGCATTATATCACAAACCTCAAGGTAATGAATTGATCTATAAATTAATTACCTGTCTCATCACGCAAACCTGCACATAATAACCCATCCAGACCCCCCTGCAACCTACACTGTAGACCATCATTCAGAATATGAGCTATAGGCCAACTGAATTATCTTGGGTCACATGAAAAGCAGTCATATTATGGGAGTGTGATAGAAGGTCCTGTTATAGTTTGATATGAGTAGATAGTGCTTGTGTCAATTGTGAGAAGGACATTTATACAGATTTGATGTGAAAATAAATCTCGGCTTTTCAAAATAAGACCCAGCGGGCTTTATAAAGTCATAAAGTAAACAAGAGACAGACAGTGGGAGACATGAGTTGAATTAGACTACTTATCCCCATTTGAACTGACTTATGAGTTATGTAGCCTGGAGGCCTTTTGTGAAGCCCTGGGGGAAAAAAACTGCAACAAGACAAATCTTTCTCAGCAGACAAATAAATCATTTCATCCTTGCATTATCTCTTCAGGCAGGAATGATGTCTTGATTATCAAGGTCCTGCTGTCATAAGAATACACTCATCAGATCAAATCCGCTAGATCATTCAAAACTGAATCCAAGTATATCTTAGCTGTCCTGCAGCAGTTTGCCCAGATGTTTTACTGACCGCAAAATCACTGTGATGGACACACTCGCCTGACAGCGCTGATGCCATCATGATGAAGAGCGCAGGTTGGTCAGTCAGTCAGTCAGTTGCTGGGATTAGTGCGTGTTTATGAAGTCTGGAGCTGACCCTTGTGAACGTACTCCAGTGCTGTGGCGATGGTCCTCATGTCCATCTCAATACTGCGAGCCCAATTCTCCACATCACCAATCTCCTGTAAAACACAATCAATCACCATCATCATCATTCTCACATAGCAGAAGAGCTGTCCATGTTTTCCTCTTGAAACTAAGAAGACAGTGAGTGGTGAGTGGTGAAAGAGTGATAGCCTGGTGAGTGATAGCTAGTTCTCTACTCCCTATCTCTACTTCTTAACATATCCCTGAGATCAACCAATCAAACACTGGCTTTTACCCCCCTGACACAATGGTAGTGGGCTTAACTCGTGTCTTGTTTAAATTTTGGATGCAACCTGCTCTGTCTCCTCTATAGAGTCATTGGTCTGATTGGGTGTAGGTCTGTCCAATGACTGCATGAGCATTTAGATCTACTTCTGTTGATTCTGCCTCAGGGAAGTGGGAGATGACAGGAACGTAGCCAGACTGTGGTCTGGTATGTGTGAGAACCAGGCTAGGTGAGTCGTGTACCTTAAGTGCCTGATTGAAGCCCTCTACCATGGTGATCCACTGAGCTGTCTGCTTAGCAAACTGACCAGCCTGCACTTGCAGCGTCTTCACCTCATGGTCCAGCTTACGCTGATTCACATAGGCTTGGGCCACCCTGATTTAAGAACACACACACACACACACACACACACACACATTTACACAAAGACAAACAGAATCCACATTGCATGAAATTAATCAATTGTCAAAAAAATACAGAACCCAAAGGCTAACAAATGTTTGCCTGACAAAAATGTATTCACAGTCTAATTGCAGAGGGAAAATACACTAAACAAAAACTAGAATCATTCAACAGGTCAGCAATACATAATCCTGTTTATCACTTCTAGAACAGAGGATAAATCTTCCAAACCCTGACAAAGTTCCAAAACCCTGGACAAAGCGTGGTCGCATTTCGTGGCGGCCTGTGATCAGATTTAAGTGTAAACTCTATACCCTTCGATAGCATGGCCATTTCCTCACATGCATTAAAGCTCAATTGTGTAGCAACTCGCCCTCAAAGCCATTCCAATGACTCTTATGAGAGACAAAGGGCAGAGGGCTGAGGAAATATGAGTGGCGTAAGAATAGCAACCAGGTTCAGGCGTGTGGGCATTAAGCTTCTTTCTTTTTGTTTCACCACAGGACTGCGTGTCCCAACCCAGTCACTGTGCTTCCCTCTCATACAGTTCATTAGATCTACCTTTCCCCCTTCCTAGTTTCTCTTCAGGGCTTTGCAATCAAAACACTGTCATGAGAATGAAGTTAAAGGCAGTGTAATTGCCAGTGTGTGTTCGTGGTAGTTATGGGAACAGAGAAAACCGAGACAAAAGGGTTTTGTGAAATGCTGAGACTTGTTACAGAATGAAACGAAGTCACAACAACCCTCACAAAACTTTTGTTAAAATCTGACTGATACAATTTCTTTTTTTCCCCATGAAACATAAACATTTCTTTATTTTTATTAGCATGATTTGTTTCATTTCTTTTATGCCTGAGCCTTTTCCCTAAATAATTCTTCCTTTATTTAGCTATGAGGGCCTAAGTGATACAGTGTCTATTACTGATATATAGACAAATATACAATTCCAAAATTTAAAAAAAGTGATCAACTGTATCACCAAATTCCTTACCCTACATTCAGATGATCCACCAGGGCCTCTGTTAGACACGTGGCTGCAGCAATAGCTTCTCTTCTCCGTCTCTCTGAAGAAAAGTAAAAGACAGAAATATCTGCTCTATTACGTCATCCTGACACATAATAGCAGCACAGTACAGCCTATAGCAATGTTGGATAAGTGCTTGAGGGTGGAAACCTAATACCAACACTACAAACATTAATATTGTGTTTGATTGCAAATACATTTGTTACATAAACACCAAGTTACAGTGCGTAGGCCGACCGCGAGGAATAAAAGATCAAAAGGACTAAAGTGGGTAGTTCCACTGACTGCTTTAGCCACCGTCTAACCCGACTAGATTACTGCTACAAGTTCAGACAGACGGAAAACAGAAAGTGTGGGGTACAGGTACAGGTACGAGGCCAGTAAATAGGCTATCGGTTCAAATCTGAAAGATACCCAGCTCTTACTGTCAACCTCACTGCATGCAAATGTAATGACTCACTGGTGTAAACATGGGATGTACTCAATGTTGCTGTGTGTAGTTCAGGTGTCAGGGCGTATTCAAAATAGGTGGCTAAATGACAAACCTGCGTTAATTTAGTGAGTCATAAAGCTCCTGTTCATTTTGATCATCTTCAGATGAGGACCTGTGTTGCATGAATACATAACACACAATACACCTATCTATATATCTCAAGTTATCTATCTAACGTTACCTATCAATCTATCACTGAATTTTTTTAACAAAATATAAAGGACATCTGACGGGCCTACGCTGGACGTTGTTCACAACCAAAGGGTGCAAACTATCATATAAACGTCGTACTTGCACCAGTTACCAGTCCCTACAAGGCATTTTTCTCAAGCTGATTATTATTTGTCTAGCTGCTTGGAGGAGGATAACATTGACGTTAGGTTAGCGTTAGCTACCGAAGCTCACGAGACAGACTGGCTTGGTGTGAAAACAAGAGTGCAACCCCTTACCTTGTAGCTCTTTCCTTTCGTTCTGCTTTGCTTGGTGTTCTTTAAGCAATCGTGACAGCATTTTCATTGAAACCTGTAGATACCTATACCTATTGAGAGAGGTTATTAACTTTGTACTAGATTGGACTGCAAGGCTCACATGACATTTGGAGGAAACCAAACAAACATGATGGTAAAAATCACTTCCGTATCCAAATCACCGTCAAATTAAAAGTCACCAACTTATAATATTTTACAGCAGTAGCCAGACCAATAAAGAACATAAAACGAATGGCCGAGATGGCATAAAGGGAACTATGCTTCACTTCACATAAGTAGGTTATGTTTGTCATACTGTTGGTGATACAAACCTAAAACTGAAAATGCCTGAGAGAGTTAATGTACAATGCAAAGAGGAGCACTGAGAGCGATGATGAAGTAAAACGTTTTATTTTTTCATAATGAATTTAAACACAGAAACTGACTGATCTGAATCATAAGGAATGAAAAACATATAGACTGACTGACCATGTTTTAAGTGATTGGCCCACTACAGCATTTTAGGTTGTATTGCCCAAAAGTTGTTTTGACATAAATTTTTATTTGACTGGAAACTACACCAGTACATGCCAAACTGTGGAACCACAAAGAGCTCAAGATTACTGCATGTGCTGTCCTCAAATCACTGTGGAGATGCACATTTGGAGAGGTAAAAGGCTTGATAGCTAAGAATCATTTTGACTGATGTCAGATAAAGATATTTCCATTGCTTTTTAGGAATTTAAGTTTTAAATTTTTTTTTCCAGAGTGCATTTCTCTGATCAGAACTGTGATTGTCAAAACTACAAGTTCAGCCTGCACTTTTACACATAAAGTCAGTTTATCATTACTCTGAACAACCAGAGAATGCAATTTCTTGTGTACAATTGTCTGAGGTTACATTATAGGTTTCTAATGTCTGTCTGTACTTTCCCAGCTCCCTGAATCTCCACCCCTTTAATAACAAAGTAGGCATTATATGTAATTAATTCATTGTCATTAATTGAGTCATTGTATGTAAAAGCATTGATGTCATGTAAACTGTCTGAATGATTTTGTCATATGTATTGCAATCTGGAATAGTCTGGTCTTCTAATGTCTTCTAATGACAATGGAGGATGGTCTGGCAACAAAGTGCAGGACTGTTGCAAAAGTATAGTATTAATAAGGACCTTGCCTGATCTACAGCCATCTTCTGATAGCACTGACAGATTCACTGGCACAAATGTGCTTCTACAATATGTATTTTGCCCATGTTACATGCTTTTTCAGGTAATACACTGTATTTTACATTTGCATAGGCTACATTATTTTGAGAAATGCGCTTGGCACTGGTCAAACTCTAAAGACAGGCCAAACAAATGAGCCAAAGCCACAAAGAACAACTATAAGCTTGGCTATTAATTATCCCTTAAAATGTTACAAATCAGTCTATATGTCTCCTTCAAAGAAAATCAAAGTTTGCTCGGGAAATATTTGACCTCAACTGTACGCATTTGGTCGCTGGGAGGCAGCATTGTTCAGATCATCCCAAATTAGACTGTGCAACCTGCCATCATATTCATTCACTCACTTTAGACGTCAGTATCCAAACACATGTGACAAAAATTAGAGATGTGTTATTGTACAGTGAGAAAAAAATACAGTAGGCAACAAAAGTAGGTTACTGTCTGGTCTGAGGCACAACAGAGATGGGAATACCCATTCGTCATAAAACTGTCCACTGCTAAGACCCGGATGTGCGTTTTCCCATACCCCTCCGGATGCCGCACCAAATTTGCAGTGTGTGGGCGGTTGCCATGTGAAAACCTTGCCATGTGAAGTCAGACCTTGCTTCAAACAACGGAGGTCTAGTAGAGATCTTGAAGCAAGCAAGCACACAGCTGCCATGTTTGAATCGGAGACAGATTTACACAGATCACTGGCAGACAACAATTTAATTTCAATATGCTGACAGGGTTAAATATTAATGTTTTTAACCACATTTCAGTTCATTTTCGTACAGGTTTGATCAAATCGGCAAACTTGCAAAACCGGCTAGAAGGGTGCAGTCAGACATAAAATGCATGACTGTTCGCCCACGTCTGACCCCAGAGTGCGAGGGCAACCGGCGAGACAATTGGTCTCTGTCTTCATTTAAAACATAAACATGAGCCACTAGCTATTTACCCTGCTCAAATTAGACCTCACTAAGCCGTATGGGTTATCCGGTCTTATTTCATAACTTTGAAATAGGATACAGTCAATCAAGATGGGCCAATATGTTAACATTAGATTTTTTTATTATGAGTTTGCCAGTCCTGCTACACTGTCAACTCGCAATAGCACGTTGCCGCACATCACCTGGGAATCCCCTCAGTTCCATGTGCGTCACAGATATGTCCAAAAACACTCGGAAGACGCCTCCTATCTTAGCGGCTTTCCACTCGCCTCTCATTGAACAGTACTAACGCTCTGTAATCTGATTTATTAAGTCTTGTCTTAAATAACAAAAGATACCCAGGTCTTTGGTAACTGGCGGGGCGCAAATCTAAACGCTCTTTGCCAAAGTGGCACAGGCTGACTTAAATGCATGTATGGCCTCCGTCACAGGTCTATCCTACCTACCTGCATAACAATAGCGGAAGCACAAACAACAGCTCATTAGCAAACACTGACCCTGTGAAAGCCCCTCTACTCTACTCCCACTCAAAAGTCACCTTTCTGTCGGGAGAGGACTACGTATTTTTCGGTCAGATGGCGTGCCGCAATCCGCCCACAGCTTTCTTGCACCCACACAGCCAGCGAGAAAGGCTGTCATTAACAATACGCTATACTGGGGGAGGACAACTGCCAGCGAGAGCAGGCTGAGGCTAGGCTGGAAGGTTAAATATTTGGCTCCGAGTAAAAGCGCTTGGTTGGTCGTTTGAAACTCGATCACAAAAGAAATTTCATGCGCGGTCAAAAGTGAGTGCTACGACATGAGATAGCCTAACTTTTCGCTCACTCTGATGGCGAACTGAAAGCGACGTTTTCACACTTCGGGTCTTCCAGAATGAGACTAAATACCGAATTTATGGAAGAGAAGAAAACCACTCGTGTCAATTAAAGGGCATACATACTGACAGACAAAACCACTGCTTTTCACTGCTGTTGTAGAGTCAGAGTTGCAAAAGTATCCATTCTTTCTACTAGACTGAACGAAACGAGGCTGAACGACAACATAGCTTGAACCTGAATCATATCGTACGCCGTTCTCAACATCCAGACCAGACCTGGACGTGGTAAGAGATGTGTCGAGTCAGTTGTTATCGTCTGTAAAGCTGTGTGTTTAACATAAAAATAAGTTATGAAATATTTAAGAAATTACATAATTGTTGTTTGGTAATATCAGATAGACAGGCTGTGGTGAACGTGGTGAAATATTTACCAGTCAGCCAGTGTAGCCCAACTTCTAAATAACAATGTAAAATATCATGGAGTAACCATTTAGCAAGTGACGTTTGGGCTACCGTATTCCTTATTACAGTAAGGGTTTACAATGACACTTGTCAGTCCTCATTTAGCACCATCAAAGAAGTCATATGATTTACACCTTTTAAACAAGCGTTGAAATGATTTCAAATCGGCAAAAGTCCTTGGCAAACAAAGGGTTGCCCAATATCATGCATGCCAAGGATTAATTATAGTCTGCAGGTAAAAACTCATTGTGAATTCCTAACAGTATGATTCTTCGTTATGAATGTATTGTTTCTTGCTTAAATTCTTTATTATGTAGGCTTCGCATAGAGCTTTACAGACAGGTTTAGTTACTGTTTTTAACTTTTTATGGTCTGTTCTCTTGGTGTTTTCTTTGTGGTGGAAATGTCTTGCTTCATGCTTTGCCTTATAACTTGTTTGTGTCTAACAACCAAGATGTATTGTTTGTATGTGGAGACCTACTTGGCAATGAGCCTACATCTTCTGATTCTGACTATGATTTCTCTCCCACAGACGTCTGAGTGGCATCATGTCTGTGCCGCGGACCCTGGGGGAGCTTCAGCTGTATCGCGTGCTGCAGCGCGCCAACCTGCTGGCCTACTATGACACCTTCATCCAGCAGGGCGGCGACGACGTGCAGCAGCTGTGCGAGGCAGGTGAGGAGGAGTTCCTGGAGATCATGGCTCTGGTGGGCATGGCAACCAAGCCGCTGCATGTGCGCCGGCTGCAGAAGGCGTTGCGGGATTGGGCGGCAAATCCAACACTCTTCAACCAACCGCTGGCGTCTGGCCTGACTCACAGTGGCAGTGGTGGGGGTATCCCACTCTTCAAGATTGATAGTGCAGGTGGTGGGGGTCCAGGCAGCACTGGGGGCCGGAAGTCCATCAGCAATGGGCAGCCTGGTTCGCCTTGCGAACGAGAAGAGAGGGGCGCATGCCTAACGCCACTGCGAGACACAGGAAGTCCCAGAAGCCCTTGCTCCCAAGCCTCACCCCTTCCATCAGACACCCTCTACAGGGACAAACTCTCTCCCATGGACTCTCACTGGCTCAGCCCCGACGCGGACGAAGAGCAGCTCAGTCCTCCGCTGCCGACTCTGACCGCACACCCCCGACCTGCCGGGGGTCCTCCCACTCCGCCTGCGCAGTCCTCCTCCTCTTCTTCCTCCACTTCCTCCCTTTCGTCCCCATGGCCGGGTGGGGTGCTGGACATGGAGACGGCACGGGCGGTGGGCGAGAGCGTGGACAGGCTTCTCAGGACGCTGCCCCGTGCCGACCCCGGGGAGGTGAAGACGCTCCTGAAGCTTAACAAGAAGATGGCAAAGACCGTGGGCCACATCTTCAGCCCTGACCTGCCAGAGCAGAGCAAAGAGGAAGAGATACGCAAATACAGTCTCATCTATGGCCGCTTTGACTCCAAGAGGAGAGAAGGCAAACAGCTCACACACCATGAGGTGAGGGCTCAGTGTGTGCGTGTGTGTGTGTGTCTGTGTGTGTGTTTGTGTAAGAAATCAGTTTACGCCTTATGCTGGAGAAAGGCTTCTGACATTTACCATGATGACACAAGGTGAGGAGGATTGCGTGTGTTCTTGTGCATGTGAATGTCAGCAGTTCTTCAGGTCCTCTGCAAGTGAATAAACCTACTATTTGTGCACATTAAATACAGTGTCAAACTATTTCTGTCATCCAAGGTATTGGTCTGGACTCAGTCAAAAGGCCACTGGGTAAAACTCTGGTTTTGTATGAACCTTGTGTGCTGCGCCACTCATTCTGAGAGGCTCTGTCAGTTCAGTTAATGATTCAAATATCTTGATGTCAGAAAACTGTCAGGTCACATGCCAGTGAAAGCCGAGGCAGGGGAGAGACATGACCAGAGGCGTTGGAGTGAAATGGTGGAGATGTGTTTCAAGAAAGCAATGATAGGAGAAACAAGGCCATGAAAGGGTCAGGCCTATAGACTGTAATCTATCAACCTAGCTCTGGACCAGCCCTTTGTCCAGCCCAGGTTGAGCAGATGCAGGGGTAAGGGCTTAGATTTGAAACAACTCCTCTGTCAAATACAACATTTAAAGTAATGTAGTTTCCATATTGGTTCAGTGGTTAAGTTGAGTGTCAAAGTTTGTAACTCATAACATTATGTGATCCTCTCACATTTCCTGGTGTTTTTTCCCCACTCTTGTCCAGATGATTATCAATGAGGCAGCTGCCCAGTTCTGTATCCGTGACAATGCACTGTTGCTACGACGCGTGGAGCTCTTCTCATTGGCCAGACAGGTAGCAAGGGAATGTGCCTACACTACTTCACTAAAACACACCAGGTAAGACAGCCAACTTCCATTTACTCCCTCTCTCTACCTCCCTTTCTCTACCACTCTCTTTCTCTCTCACTGCTCTCTCTCTCTGTGCTACATCTACATGGCCTTCATTTCATATAATGTTCTACATGCCCTTCATTTCATTCTAATGCTGTTGCCTATTAGTTCACTCTTTCCCTCGAAGCAAACGGTTTGATTAGCACATTTTGTGTCATCTGTTGCTTTTGTAAAGCGTGCAAATTATTAGTCTGGGCAAGGGTAGGAATGCATGAAGAAGCAATCTTTACCCCTGCAACAAATGCCACTGCAATATCGCTAGTTTACACTGGAAACCTTACATCAACAAGTAAATAAGCCAATAATTAAAGGAAACTAAACTCAGGGATGTATTGTCTTATTTAGGCTATATATTTCCAGACACACAGTTTATATTTTTTCAGTTCTGTTTAAAATGCTGAATGCTAAGCAGAATATTATTTCAATGTATCAGTGTTAAAGTTTAGCTAAAGGGAAATACTGGTATGTCAGGGATATGTACAGTAGCTTCTAGCAAAGATAATTGAATACTGACCTGGGATAGAGAAACATAATATGTTACAATGGGAGAAAACATGAATAATTTCAGTCTGCATAAGTCAGAGTGTCACATTACGTTACAATATAAACTGTTTAATCAGTGTATGAGAGCATGACTCTGGTCTGCATAAAGGGTTTTTTCCCCCTCCCCCTTGTGAAAATAGAACACGGAACTAAATGAATGATTGCACCCATTGCTTCGCTTTTACTCTCTCTACCTCTAGCTGTTTATATGCAAAACATGCATGCAGAAAGGGAGACTAGTTAATAAATATGTTAAATCTGTTATCATTGCCGGGTTTCCTAGAGAAGCCAGTTTTTTTGTATAGACAGTCCTGTGCTCTTTTGTGCTCTTTTGTACTCTTTTACCTTTGTTCATCTCTGGAAAACTGGGTTTCTGTGGGGTATGAAATATGTTAACCTCACCACAATCTCCCTCTCTCACACACACACACACACACACACACATACACACTGTTCACCCATCAGAAACAGAGAAAGTAAAAGTTTCCTCAGTGATTGTAGTTCACTTTGGTTTTTGAATTTTGAAAACAGTTCAAGAACTCCTGAGCAAATCCATGGCAACATGAAGTTTGTCTCCTTTGATGCAACAAAAGCTGCAGCCTCTTTCATATTCGCTATTAAATCAGCTGAGCTCAAGGTCGCAAGCATTATGGTAGTCTTTATCTTTGGGAAATGTAATGATATAATATAGGAAGTCTCAATGAGGAATTAGGGTGACTGACTTGTATGCATTGGCAGTCATGACAATATATAGTAGTGATAGTAATATAGTATTATAGTTTTCTTTTTATTGAAGTTGTTATAAGTTAAGAGTAATGCTGTGATGTTCTCATTCTTTTTTCCTGTCATCCATCTGTCCTTATCCTTTTTGCCTACATACAACATCTATGCTCTGAGCAATTTCTCAGAGTAATACACTGAATCCTTTTTTTTGGCACATAAATCTGGGCTTTGTCTTGGAGCAAATATCAGCATCCTAGGGCCGCTGAACCCCCGTTGCTGTCTGACTGACTGACTGAGTTATTCTACGCTGTTCCTCCTGCAGGACAAACTCAGATGATGGAGCTGTTCCACTGCTCAAGAGGAACCGACAGGAGGTGAGTAGGCTACACTACAGTACCGAACTCCACAGATGGAAAACTAGATCTTCACTATCAGATAACTATTTTAAGACTTTAAAACCTAAAGTGTGTGTACAATAATAGTGGAGTACAGCAGCTAAGAGAGAATTTAGTGTAGCACTTTCTATGAATTCAGTATTAATAGTGCACATTCTAAATGAGATGAATACAGAATTACTTAGGAAAATCGAATTTACTTTATTCAGTCACTCTGGCTATCCCTTGGGTTACAAGTGGGGGATAATCAGAAAAAAATACTTAAGTACTTAAGCTACTGTAGAGGCTGAAGCTGAAAAGCTGACGCTCTTTTTTGTAATTTTGTCTTCATTCATGTGAAATATTTGAAAATGGCCATAAAATGTGTAATCACACTGACAGGGTGACTCATGAAGTAGCCACTGCCAGAGCACCTTAATTACAGCTGGTGTGTCTGAGTGGTCGCTTGAAGACCATTGACACGAATTAGAGTCAAATCTGATGTTAAACCTTGTATATCCACAGAATGAGTCAGATGCTTCCCTCAGGGGCATGGAGGGGTCTGAGGCCACATCTCACGCTGCTCTGAGGTCAGTCACAGATGAGGACAGTCTATCCAGTGAGAGTATGGACAGTCTGACACAAGGTGAGTGTCACTGTTTTCACAGACGTGTCGCTGTCTAGCATATATTGTAATTAGTGCTGAAGGTCAATGTCAGTGTACTCATATATCATCATCACACATTCTGTGGCTTTTAACCGTATCATATATATAACTATAACACATATCACCATCACCACTGACTGTCCTTATTACACCACTCTGGAAAATTCTGAAGCTCTTTCTATAGAAAGCTGTCTTAGCCTAAATGAAGCTTACACCACAGTATTGTGGCTCTTGTTTTCAGTTAAACGCACTTTTAGGTAGGCCTATATGAGTTAACAGTGGAGGGTTACACAAGCTATTCGGTTCTGTTTATGTTTATGGTAGCTGGCACTTTTATCCAAAGCAAGTTTAACTGGATTTTCCCGAATATAAGTATCATGTATAAACCTCAGGTCTGTGTTTTAAGCAAGTTTAAAAGGAAAAAGAAACTGTGTATTGACTGCACCATGTATTAAGCGCGGTTCACTGGCCACTAGGGTTGAATCAGAAAAGTATAAGAAAGAGAAGAATTGCATTTCTGTGTATAGCCCCCCCATGAATTAACCTCACAGATGAAGACATTTAACAAAATCAATGTACTAACCTCTCATAATTATTGGAAAATTATGGTAAACCGTCTCACTCCTCACAAAGTCAACACTCAGATAATAATAGACATCTAGCTTGCTTATTACAGAAATGATCTTTTAGTGTTGTGGTTAAACACATTTTGCAATGTCAGTGATTAGTGTGGGCAGCCTAGCTTTTCCAAATGCCTGTCATGATTCTTTTGATGGATAAACCCTAGGCCTCTGATTCCTGTAATAATTTAAAATAAAGTAATTGACTGCAGTTTATTAAACATTACTTACAATGACTCAGGATCAGATCATGATTGCCTGAGAATAAACAATAAAGAAAAGAAATGCATTTGCATATGTAAATCTCCCCCATTTACCTCATAGAAGAAGACATTTTGCTATATCAAAGTATTAACATTGATTATAATTATAATAATTATTATATATAATTATTATAATACAAACCTAATAGACTGACTTTTAGCATTTTATCTCATTGTTTTATCCTGTCTCATCTGTGATAAACTGATCCAGTAACTAAATCAGTTGCATTCACAATTTTCACAATTCACAATTTTCTAATTTTCTGTTTCCCCCGAAAAGACCACATATTGTCACTGAAACGAGTAATAAAGCGAAATGAGGATTAAAGTCGACTTCCATTTTTTAGAATCATAGAATCACTAAAGCAACAACATGAATGCAATCAGGTTGTAAGAATTCAATGGCAGAGGCTTTCAAATTGTGTCTGGGGCTTTGCAGTTAGTTTCAAGGCTATTTATTTAGACATGTCCAGCTACAGTAAAGATACCATGATACCTTCTGACGTGAAATAAGTAATACCACTCCCAAATAACAGCTCAAATATTTTTACATGAGAATATCCAAAAGCAGATGCTGAACAAAACATGAATTTGTTTGTTGGTAGGTGAGTGTCTCTTTGCCGCTTAGATATTTCTGACAGAGCTCATTCATACCTTCATAGTCATTTGCTTACAGCTTTGACTCTTTGTTCAGTGCAGTGTTTATAATGAAACAGCATGGTTAGCTAAGTAATCTGCTGTAATCCTTTACGCAAAAGGACGCTCCTGCACAGGTGGAGCAAAGGTGGGCGACACGTGTAGAGCTTGGAAAGCCAGCTGTTCTTTTAAACTGTGCTATAGTTTCTCACAGTTTTACAACCCTTATATACAGAGTCAACCTATAAGTGTCTCTTATTGGCCCGGAAACATGCCTGTCTAACCCTGTTTGTCCTGTCAGATGTCGGCCGTCAATCCCACCCCTCCTCATCCCCCCGCCCACTCATCGACACCCCTTCACCCGCCACCTGGAGCCGCCAGCTCATTCAGCAAACGCTCATGGATGAGGGCCTGCGATTGGCTAGGATGATGTCACATGACCACGTGGGCAAGGGCAGCCTAGGGTCAGAGAGGAAGCAGACCGCAGGTGAATGCATGGACACTGAGCACCACCAGGGAACCACATGACTGACTGATGCTCACGTGCAGCAGCTGGCCTTTGGAGTCAATAAGAGCAACCACAGAGGGAGAGATTTCTCATCATTCATAATGGGCACAGTGATAGAAACCCCAAATACAATGAGAGGAGATACCATACGCACAATAACACCTTGAATGACATCAGAGGCATGCGTAGTCCTATGCGACAAAGGACGAGGAAAGACGTGATAGAAATTACGATAGACTTGAATAAAGTAATATAGACCTAAAGCAGGTAAATTGACTGTCTGCTGGGGCAGTTGATATAAGAGGATGGCTGTTTTGTGCTCTGACTTAGGAGTCAGAGGCAGGAGAATGGCACTGTGTGTGTTTGCCACTGTGTGTACCAGACAGTCTGCAGTGCTGCACTACACACCCTCAGCATACAGGCTTATGATCCTGCTGAAGTGAAATTGTTGCTCTGTATGATTCCTTCAGCCGGTAATGAAGAGTTGTGGAGTTAGACATGGTTTGTCACCACAGGGTACAGGAGGAGGAGGAGGAGAGAGAGAGAGAGAGAGAGAGATGTGTGGGGGTGGAAAGGGGCCACAGGAAGTGGTGTGGGGGTGTTAAGTTGGAAGCCCCCTCCCTCCCCATGTCTGACGTCAGAGACCATGAAGACGTGGGTGGGGGGCGGAAGGGAGGGATGGGTGGATGGATGGATAGATGGATGGAGTGAGTGGGGGCGAACGAGTGGGAGGGAGCGAGAAGGGCGTTGCATTGACTCATAGAACAACATAAAAATAAAGCTAGTGGGCAGACAAATGGAACAGAGCTCCCTTCCTCTTCTCTTCTCTCTCTCTCTCTCTCTCTCTTTCACTCGTTCCTACTTCAGACATAAAAGAAAGAAAAAAATTATCTCTCAAAAAAATGTCCCCCATCCTACTTCGTCTGCTTCTCTCACACTCTTTTTCACACACACACACACACACACACACACACACACACACACACACACACACACACACTCAAGCACTTTTGCGTTCATGTACTCGCCTGTATCACAGAGAACACAGCCAGTGTTTTTATTTCAGTGTCACATCCGCTGTTAGTGTGTTTCCCATGTGTGGTTCCTCTGTCTCTCCATGTCACACACACACTCACACACACACACCATTGAAAAAATATCCTAACTTTATTTTTATTTATAGCTTTGTTATTTTCTCTTGTGAGGGCTTTTCAGCTGCCAGTATTTGTCCCTCTAGTTCAGACCATTTCGTTATGATAAGATTTTCCAAAGACATCCAGTTCCACACCTTAGATGTTGAAAAGCTACACTATTCTTAGGTTAGGCCTCTGTCTTCCGGTGATTTGAATGGTTTAGTCCTGCCTCTGCCATGTACTTAATGAAACTTAATCACTACATGTAATTCTGGAAGCAGAGCTTCTTTCTCATGAATGAATGCACTTTACTCCAAAGAGGGCTTATCATGAGAAGCTGCTAACCAAAGACTTTCTCTACAGAACTGGAGAGCAAGGCAGCTGAGAGGAAGGCCACTGCTGCCCCCCACAGGAGTGGCAGTCCCAGCAGCAACAGAGAGGAGGTGGACCACAATGGCAAGTGAAGAAGACTAAGGAGAATGAGGGGGAGCATCATTCATGGTGTTGCCATTCAGCCGTCCACAGTCACCTCAGCTCCATATTCACCTCACAGACTATCAGGCGTATTTCCACTCAACTCCCCCATGGGAATGAGCTTCAAAGGAAAAACACATACTGCCTCTCCACTCAGGGTCCACAGCTGTCGTTGCTGGTCAGGAAGGCATCCCCACCCACACAACCACCCATTCTATGCTTCTGGTCACGCCTAGGCCTACTGGTTCATCCACAGATTCTCAAAAGTACTGACAGTAGACTTTCTGCAGTGGTTATGAAAACTGGTCATTGAATAGCCTGCTTTGTGAATAGCATGTGATTCTGTCCCTTAAAGCACTGATGTTGTCAAAATGTCATTGTAACACTAACCAGAAGCGTGCCATCACCAGTGTGGAAGGGACATGACAAAGGCTGTTTAAGCTTCTGATTACTGGAAGCTGAATAAGTGACTGATAACAGGATCTCTATTGTACACGTTGAATCAAATACAGTACCATCAAGTCGTTTCACTGTTTGACTGCTCAAATGCAAGCAGGTATTTTTCCATCCTTCTTTCACTGTTCATGCAGATAGCTTGCCCCTCCTGTCTCCTTGGTCCAAAGAAGCACACACAGATGTGCTTCTGTTTCAGGCTATCATCTAACATCTAACTGCTTCCTGTCCCATAGGGCAGGTACATCTGAAATGAGCATGTTTCCCAAGACCATTATGACATAATTGCCCATTGGCAACTAAGTTAATAACTGGTTAGCAACTATGGTTTTGGGAAATGCATCCCAGGGGTCTGTTTCAAAATCTCCTGTTGTTTAGAGTTCCATCAGAGCTCTGGGAGTGTGGAGTTTGGAATTCTGTCAGACATTCTTTACCTGCTGATTCTATTCACACCCGTTTAGACTTTGGATGATGTTTCCCATGACGTCTGTATTTTCAGTGACTATGAAGACCGCTGGTGCTATTAATCCTCTTTCCTCTGGTCCTTAGCAAGTGATGATGCTGGTGAGAATTAGTCATGTTTTGAGTGTGTGGCATTAATCAGTTTCCTTAATAAACCATAACCAACTGGATTTGGGAAGACAGCTGTATTGAAATGACGTGTGGAAAAATGTAATTCCAAATGCTGAGAAAAGTACTTGGCCTTTCAAACACTAATTTTTAGCAATCATAGCTCATGAATTGAGGTACCTGGGCACATTTCCAACCAAGCCTAAACCTTTAACAGCATGTCCTGCCTGTGTGTGGGTGAAGACCCTTTTCAGAGCATAAATTATGACTAGATTTGTGTATAGTACAGGTATTTTGTATGGTCCTCTTCTCTGCCTTGCCAGCATCTGTGCTTAGTTTATGTTCCGTGAAACAGCAGATTATTTATTTTGTTAAGCATCAATAAATATTTTAACGGTTTGACCACCTTGTGTCTGTACCACCTTGAAAAAAAAAAGTTAATTTGACTGTGAGTGCACTGAACTATAAATATATAAACGAAGGAATAACAACTCACAAACCCACACACACATCAAGTCTCTACACTCAAGGTGTTGGGAGCCTTCCGTTTGAGTTAGAAACAGCCAATCTGGCACAGAGGATGCTAGTGAGTCAGCTGATCTTCTCTGATGTCATCCTGGCTCTCCCTGCTAGTCTGTGTGCATGTCATTGGCCGAACCAAGAAAAGAAAGAGCTAAATATAGCCTCAGCTGCAAGCCCAGTGGTCCTATATAGATGTACTGTTAACATCCATTTCTTTCGTCAAGGATCGTTACCTACAGCACTACGTCACTGATCAGAAAGTTATGATGGTTTGTGGTGAAATTATTTATGCAATACTTACAATGATTATACAAAACATGATTTCCTCATGGGGGTAAATTCTACATGGCAAAACATACTGGTTGGTGACAGAAAATGGCATTAGTCATTTTCTCACTTTCAGGGTACATATTATGGTTATTCAAGAAGTCAGGCATTATTGCAGCCTATATTGGTTTAACCTGCTGCTGAAGACAACTAAATACAGACATGAAAGGACTCAAGGACTCACACTGATCTTACTTGCATCCTTAAAAACTCACATGCACCTTGAATTGTACTATAAGGACTGTTAGAGCACAAGCAGTACGATTACAAGCATGAACAATGCAGTGAAATGTACACCTGCTAATCAGGTGATGTGGGAAGTCAGGTGGCGTAGAAAGTCCCCACGTGTGGTTGTGTTTCCGGGAAACACAGCCTGGCAGAACTCACACACCCTTGTCACCTTCGTCACTCTCGACATGACACGGCCCCCTGTCAGACTCTGCCACTCACTGTCCAGAAATGAGCTGGATGACCACGGCTTCTGAAAAGAGAGAGAGAGAGGCTGAGATTGAGAGGGTAAGTTGTAGAATTAGACTTAGAACAAATAAACAGACATATGAACTGAAGTTATGGGATGTAACTCTGCTGCAGCTGCGGCTTAGAATGCTTTCACTTCACTTTCTTTCCATTTTTGTAATTCTATGTGATTATTTATACCCGTGCTCTGGTAGGATTGTCCTCAGCCCACTGCTGTTCTGCTCGTTTCAGGTCTTCAATGATGCTGGGAGGGGCTCTCTGAGGTGTAGACCCATGAGGGTCCAGGGGCCCATCGGAGCCAGACCCAGCACCAGCACCTACCCCCAGAGGAAGGGCTTGCTGTTGGAAAGGAATCAGGTGGAGCTGGTTCATTCCTGACGTTAGTAAGTCCGTGGTCACACCACCGCCTGTGAGAACACAAGACACAACTCATTAGCGTGAGTCGAATGGTTTGAACTAACAGGATGCACTTTTTCACTTGAGTTGAGTGATTAGGAAGATGGATGGGACAACTTCTGAGAAAATGGATACACAACACTCATTTACACTACCCTTTGATAAACTAATGACAAGCTAATACTGGAGCCATCTTTAGCAGAAGTCAAAGTCAAAGTCAAAGCTTTGCTCTCCTGTCTCATCCTTAAGGTGTGAGCTTATTTGTTAGATAGTTATTTATTTAGACCAATAACATTGACTGTTCTTGAATTTAACACAATTTCAACTCCGGAAACATTCAGGAAGCTCAAATTTATAGCCTTAAATGATAAAAACTGTTCATGAATTGTAGCAATAAAAATAAATAACAAAGAATGGAGAAAGATAAGCCTCACCGCCATTAGTTTCAGCACATTGATTTGGAGGGTGTCTGTGGAACACAGGTTCATGGGCATCTGAGCAGAATTTGATCAGGTCGCCCTGTGTGCACTGGACTGACATAGATGCCAGGGAGTCTCCATTCACACCTGGTGAGAGAGGGAAGAACTCTTCAGAAATTATTCCAATGCCAAAGTCAAAAAATGTCCTTTAAAGGGTAACCAGCTCCCCATTATCATACACAGAAAGGACAACCAGAATTGTAATTTCTGAAATAGTGTGTTCAAATATCAGGGCGTCCTTGTTATCACCATGATCATGACCATGACATTCGTTGGTCACACAGTCCTGTGTATATAATCTCTTTCTTCAGTAATCTAGAATTAGGCACCATGGTTTGGACAAGAAACACTTACATTAAATAATGTCACAAAATACAGCAAACTAATTGACACGTTCATTCATTATTTATACACCTTGTGAATGTTGCTAGTGTAAGCTTATGAAGCACCTTGCTTATTTTCCAGGGCTTCTGTGAGATGCTGAAGCATAGTGGCTTGTTTGAGGCAGATGGACCGCAGGCGCAGGAATTCCTGGTAGAGAGCGGTGTAGGCCTCCTCCATCTTAACCACCTACTGCAGTGATTCCCAACCAGGGGTATGCAGCACCCTGCGGGGGTTACGTGAAAATATTTTATAATAATTCATTTCCAAGATGATAAATAAATATTCTCAGTCATTTCATATTAAGCCTGTCAATAAAATGCTACGTGTGTGCTACAATTAGTTTCCCCGGGGAGACAATAACCTGTGGCACTCTGCGCCTATACTAATCAGTTGTGTTACGTTCTACGTTTGGAGAATCATCAACACGTATGAGTGAGGGGGTACTCATGGTATGACAAGGAGGTTCTGGGGGTGCACCAGACAAAAGAGGTTGGGAAGCACTGACCTACAGGACAATGGCAGCGAGCACATCTCAGTCTACCTCTATACATCAACAGTCAGGAAGGTGTTGAATATCCCTTTTAATGGAAAACCTGGAGGATACAAGCCTCTTTTTGCCCTAACAGGGTTAAACCAAGATGTCTGACCTAGTCACCATGGGCTGAACACTGATCTGACCAGTGCCAGATTCAGTGTGAATGGCATAACACAAGTGGAAAGAAAGGTTAGGTTAAGGATAGGGAAATTGTAGTGTGAGTACTACAACAAAACCAATATGTATGGGGAAAAAGTCTTGCAGGCAGAGAACCTTTTAGTTTAGTTTTCGCTCAGGGCATCTGTTTTAGCAAAAAATACCAGGATGGAATGACCCGTGTAACGACTCTGCCACCACTACAGCTCATATGGTTTCGACACCTGTGCAATTCCAAAGTCCTTGGAATTGAAGTTGTTTTGAAGCGCCATAGCCTGATTAAATCAGTAGCCAGAGCGATGTAAAAAAAACTGACAAAAGGCACCCGTATGACATCATAGGTAAAGCACATAGTCAAGGTTAAATAAAAGATGCATAGACCTACTTGGTTGCTGTTGTTACTGTAACTGTTGATTGGTCCTCAAAACGATCAACTTTATATTCCAAACACTGACTGGGTTTCAAAATGGAACCTGTGTCAGATTTGTTAGAAAAGGGAAGTCTGTGGCAGCAAATGTGAGTTTTGAGAAGTTGAATCTCCAATCCATACTTCCAGTAAAGCTATTCGTATATACGCAGATATTACACGGTGAACAGCAATGTCAAATCTCGCCTGTCTAATCCGAATGTCATCTTGTTGTTAAATACTGTTAAACTCGCCAGATTCAATTGCAACAGATTTGAGGACTGCAAATGCTTTCCTCGTCTGACTGCCTTTTGATCCTCCTCTAGATTAGCTACCTTCATTGTTTGTACAATATAGGCTACAGCACGCCAACAACTCAAAAATCAAATCTGTGCCGAAGATTTATATAGCCTACCTCACAAGAGGTGCGCCGTTCTGATGAAAACTGTTACTTCAAAACAAAGACAGTCTTCCCAAACTGTGTCTTCCGCAAAAGTCCAGCACCAAAACTTGCACTCAACTAGTCAACTGTAAATCACATGACACACAGGGAAGTTGACGTTTCATTCATGGATTGGAGACCTTGGCTACTAACGCTGAAAAAAGCATTTTATTTTTAAGGTCAATTCAGACAACTAGTTGAATTGCTAAACTATATATCGTATTGATATTTTTACAACAGACTTCACTTAGAAATTATTGCTTGCCATTCAGATATTCATCCCGTCAGTGTCTCAATTTTATTCAGTTTTCTAGTGGGAAAACGCGTGATTTAATCACAGTATTAATTATAACTGTAAGCTCTTTAAATGTTTTGGAAAAGTCCAATAAATTAAGTTAAATTCAGATCAGTTCTCATGTTTGACCACACGGGGGCAGTGCCATCCTTATATCTATCAATGGCTCTGAAGCAAACTCACTGTGCTTGTCTGACCTTCATTCTCTAATTGGCCTATCTGTATTTAAAGGTGAAAAACAAAAAAACGATACGGTGTGTTCGATGTTCAGGTTAAATTTAAAAATAAGCTAGACAGACACCATTTTTTCCACACTTGTTTGATTTATTGTATATCCCATTCTGACACAAAGTGGAGATGTATTTTTTTCCAGTACATAGTGTATGTTGTGGTCCCTGTATGTTGATGTGCATTTACAGAGTAAGTGCCTACCCTCTAACTGCCTATCCTCCCATGAGAAAAGAGATGAAAGAGTGCTTTTGTTTGACCCACCCACACCATCTGGTTTCAGTGCTGACTTTTACTCAAAGTCTGAGGGGCAAAACTCTTTTTTACTTACAAGCAAGTTGTACTTTCCTTTGCATAGTAAAACAATGACACAATATAACTTCAAAAGAAATAGAGAAAAAACAGCATAAATGTATAAAATAGGATTTAAATAATCATTAAATACAGACCAAAAAACCTGAGAACTGTAGACAATGAGGTAAACTGAAGCTTCTTGCTCACTCACAAATATCAATGGTTAGCAACAAGGCTAACAAACATTTTGATGCATTTGAAAGCAGATGCCAACATCAAACTCACACTATCTGCAGAAAGAATGGCACAAGAAAGCTTTAGATTTCCGTGATAGTGTGCAGAGCAAGCCTTAGTTGGCACAATCCACGATGGTCACGCCACCAGGTATTCAATGACATGATACAGAGATTATCCCTTGTATGAGATGAGCATTCCATTCCATCACACCTTTCGGACGCCTCTTAACCTTCTCTGGCCAAGTAAGTCACTTTACAATGTGCTATTAATAACAAAAGCGACCCCAGCATCAGTTTTCTTCCTGTGTGTATATTTAGGAGACCTTGATATATAGACACATCAATTTAAGATTTTATGGTTACAGATGAGTGAGGAAACAAAGACAAAACAGAAAACTTCGGTTTCCCTCTCTCACATAGTAAAAGTGTTACCACTTGCCCAAGTCACTTTGGGTAAAGTGTGTGTGTGTGTGTGTCTGTGTGTGTGAGAGAATGTTGTGTGTGGGCATGACTGGGTTGTATTGCATTCAGGACTGGAATAGTTAAATTCATGAAAGCAAACCAAGAGACATACAAACACTCCCTTTGTGGGTGTAGACCGTGTCCTTAGCCGATACGTGCTCCTCTTAGTCTAAATGCAGCCTGGCATTTGACAGTCATGACTGTAGTCTCGTCTGTTGAACTTGAGGTATGATAGCACAAAGACAACCCAAAGCCGCCGTCTTATTCTTCTGCTTCTCAAGGTGTGGGGTAATTCACAGACAACAGCACCATACTATGCAACAGCAAAGACGTCTCTGATTCTGTACAATACGGACAAAAAGACAACAATATCAAGAGAAGGAAAACCATTAAACAAAGTCTGAAAGAGGAATGTGCTGGGCAAGAGCGTCTGTGAATCATTGCTTGTGGTGTGTCACTGTATCACTGAGAGATCAGGCCACTGTGTGTGGCTCCTTGGCTCATAACACACAGACCTTTAACATCCTGCCTGGTGTAGAACCACAATCAGTGTGTGGGGTGAACAACTGACTGAACTGAGAGTAGAAATGCATGTGCAATGAGAGAGAGAGACCCTGACCTTTGACCTGGGAGGACAGCTGCAGCCACTGTTGAAGCCATTCTCGGCACTGGCCAGTGCTGAGGGTACTGGTGTCAAGGCCTCGCAGATAGCAAGCCTAAGCGTTGGAGAGAAAAAACTATCAGTGAATAAATACAAACTTCGCATCATGAATAAATAACAAAGTAATGTTTCATGCTGATTAAAAATAACAAAACAATATACTGTCCACACCAATTTACTAACTATACTTGTGCCTTAACCAAAGTTTCTTAAACATAGCTTTACTTTCAACTAGAGCTTCTTTAATCAAAAACACACAAAACATCTAGGTACCATAAAGCTTCAGTTTAAATACATGAACCAACTCCAGAACCAACATGTCTGTTAACCAGACTGAATGTTGTACAAATGGGGGAAATATCAGCATTTTTTAAATTTCAAAACTGGAGACTGAAAATAATAACAGTGGTTCATAATATTGACAGTATATTATTTAAACATCAGGTCATGTCTTATACTCCAACACATCTGACCTCCTCAACTTCAGCATCGCTCAGCTGGTCTACGCCGAGTCTGCTTAGGGCTCGGTCCAGATGCAGCAGCTCCAGGGCCTTGGTGCTCAGCCGCTGGCGAGCAAGGAAGGCAGGCAGCCACGGCATCAGCAGCAGCTGAGAGGAGAGTAATCTCTGGAGTGGGGAGCCGGGCATTAGGGAGAAATGAGAGAAAGAGAATGTATAGGGAGAGACAAAAGAGAGATAGAGGGAGGGAGAGAGATCATGTTTAAAGTATTTAGAAGGATCTTCTGTTGGAACTTCTGTTCTTACTTTTGTCAAAATGCTGAAAATTATGCCCCCATCCCAAACCACTTAAGTAACAGTTACATTAAAAAATACACAATAACAAGTTACAAAAACATCAAAATCCACATGGCCATTAACCCATCACAATAACTAACCATGTGACTGCTCCTGATGTTGGTCAGTCCCAGTGGGTGGCCACTGAAGATGCCCTGCACCAACCACAGGTCTGACACACTAGGATGAGACCCACCTTGGACCTGAAGAGAGAGACACAGGGGTCACATGAGGTCAGGAAATATTTTTAAAAAATTTAAAAAAAACTTGCTATTCAGACACTGTTTTTTTGATACATTTACATGTATGCATGTAGAAGATGCTTTTATCCAAAGCGACTAAATGAAGGTTAAGTGCCTTGCTCAAGGGCACAGTGGTGGCAGCCGAGATACAAACCCAACATTTTCAGGCTAGTGCCACAGGTTCCTTTAAGATCCCGGTGCCTTGTTAGCACACTGCACAAATCAGTTATGTGTTCCTCAGTGTTGGCTGTATGGGCGTTAGACTTAGAAGCACCGCTAGTATGACAGGTTTTTAGGGCGTAGAGCACCAAACTCCACTAGACGACAATTCTGGGGACACTCTGAACCAGTGTCACAGGGAGGCTATGCGTTAAGTCAAAGACATACCTGCCATAACAATTAGCTTCCACTATAATCAATGGAACTGGCTACACCAGACAAGGGAGTGCAGCCTGAATGTACATCCACATGCAAGTTCACATGTTAATTAGACATTTTACATGCGTTTACATGCACACTAAAGATCCAATTATTATTGGGTTATTATAGTTACCTGATTATTCATGAGTGGACATGTAAATGAAAAAAAATTATTCTTTATCAGATTACTACCATTATCAATTTATAAGAACTCTGTTTAACACACCTAGGTCTTCATCAATATTCTGATTCATCAAAACATATATACACATAAACTGGGTTTATTTCGCTTTTTTATATCTGCGCATGTACAGGAAACATTAGAAAGTGAAGAAATTCAATTGACAATTGACCAAATAATTTCTGTCCTTGATGTCCTAATCATCAATAAGGATCAGGTCAGAGAGTTTCCAAGTTAATCCACTCTAATATTATAAGATGGGAAGGCATGTCAAACAACCAGGCACCTTGGCACATAAAGACTGCAGGTGACTACGGAACATCCACTTCTGTACAGAGGGAATGGTGTTCTCCATTCCTGTCAGAATGCTGTGGTGGTTCCTGGCCCTTTGCTCATGGTAAAGCTTCTTAAAGTCCCTCTGCTGCTGTGGGGTCCAAAAGTGGTGGAACAACAGTTGACGAGGGAAAAGGTACCTGGTAATGAAGGGAGGCATTAACAGATGACAGATTGGAGTCACTGCTGTGCTTCCCACACAAATGACAAATGCAAAATCCACTGACAAAAAAAACAAAGGGGCAATTTTGTCACGTCCATATATAAACGGCCATAAAACATCATGGTATTTGTATGATGAGGATGATTGCTTGAAACTGTTTTTTTCCATGTTCCAAGTTCTACAGCCCAAACTAGCAAATGCTCAGATTTCATCTAATCATTCACACCACACAATACTGTGGCATTTCAATGAAAGTGACAAAATGTCAGTTTTCTGTGGTACTGCCTCAAAGTGTTATTTGTTGGTACACATGTACTCACATGAGGGTGAACACCAAACAGATGGCAAAGGGAGGCAGTGAAATGATAACCATGGGAATGGCCTTGATTATATCCTTGCGCACCTGCAGAAACAACAGGGAGGGAGTGCCATCATTAACATCTTAAAATTATTACACATGCAATCAAGATTAAAATCACGTGAAAGGATGAAAGTGCTTGGAGATTCAGCAGTTTTGACAAACGTATGAACTACATCTGTGTTCAGCATAACCCTACCAAACGAAGCCGCTCCATCTCTCGATAAGGAAGCTCTTTGAATGGAATGCCATTTGTATTCATCTTTACTTTAATTTTCCTTGCTTCGACCATATCTTCAATCAGTAGCTTGAAACCTATAGAATAAAAGAATTTTATCAACATACTATGAATTTCAATGGAAGAATTTACTAACAACACAAAAACATAATTTAATGTGCATTATAAAATGCAAAATATTATTCATACATATTTCGAATGGGACAATGTGGCAGTGTGAACAGCAGATGATTACACTCACCCTTCATAAATGTGTGATAATATATGTAAAAAGACGGGAAACGGTGATCCAAGAAGCGCTCAAACCTGTCATTGGCCCTCTGTAGAAGACCTTGACGGGCATGGGATGTTGAGTACATCCTGCAAATACATCAACACATCTACATTAAGATATCAATGCTTTGGATGTAGCTAGACTGATAACAAAAAAGAGAGTTTTTTGAATTGGCCACTAGGTTTGGTTTTACTAAACATGATTTAGTAAGGCTAAACCAGCCAGGTTCACGTCTCAGGGCCAGAGACAGTAACTTTAACATTGCAATACAAACCTGCCCACTAGTCATGACTAGGGACGACCTTTGACTGAGCTTTTTAAAGTGGTTGACATTTAACTCTGGTGCTTCATGGTTGGTGAATGAACATGACACATCACCGAGTGTTAACGGTGTTTCCAATACTAGCAATGGCTGACGTTAGCGTGCAACTGAACACTTCGTTCTTTCAACACAAACTGTTACACAAAACCATCACACCATTCATGTCGGGCGTAATAATTACATATCTGCAAGCGTAGATGGATTATAACAGTGTGCATGTTCCTGTAGTACCATGTGTATAACCGACCTTATCCTTTCCACACCTGATTCACTTTAACTTTGACAGCTATGCTAGCAAGCTAATGTTACTCTTGCGCCGGTGGCTAAGATAATTTGTCGGTGTGCCACCGCTGAGTTGCGAGTCTGACGGTACCTCATTGCTGTGACAGTTAGGACAGCCTTCTGTGGCAAACCATTGTATATTCCATATGTGCCTTGTTTAGCACATCTAACTGTCAACGCAAGACAACTTCGGACATGTGTTCCACACATCGCCATAGCAGAACGTCCAAATGGGCGAGATGTTTCGCTTCAGTCAACCCATTCACTGCTGCCTTGTTTCGCCGCGATGGATTCACCCGATAGCAGTGAAAGTGAAATACCGTAATGCTTCTAATAAGCTAACACTAGCGCGCTTTGACGACAGGAACATGTGCAAACTACAGATCCAGTTTGGTCGTTCTACGCCAGAAGTGCATTTGGCGTAATGTGAAACCTACATGCACTGATTTGCTTTCTAATAGGTTCTCTTATAGTTCAAGTTACTTTGTTTTTATAAAGTTAACACGGTCATTGGCAATCCGCTTTACCACAGAAAGTATGGTATGACATGTTCTGGTCTGAAGGGGTCTAATCTACATCAGGACGAAAGGCAATTCAACAATACAAAGAAATAGGACATCTTAGTTGATCTTTGTTTAAAAAAACAAACAAAAAAAACACTGCACACACTGCAGCCCACGCATGTTTGCCTTTACGTTTTCTTTAAGGGTCTTCACGGAATGCAGGCATTACTACGGACACCAAGCGGCGTGTCGTTGTCTACGTCACCAGATTCAGCAAATGCCATGAAACAGCGTGGAATCGATGCATTGTAGTGGTGACTGAGGTTGACACAAAACAGGTAAGAAAGTTAAGTAATGTGCCATCACGTATGACAGACCCGATAGTATAAGGTTGAGAGCTGGTGGTTTGATTAATCTATCACGGGTTTTCCAGTTAATAATGACAGCGGTTGCCCAGCACAACTTTAGTAGCTGAGAGGGAACTGCACGAGTCGTTCATTCCAGAACATGAAGATGCTAGCAGCATAGACTTGAATTTTTATGCGTCTTTATCGAAATAACGGTAAAATTTATAGTTATTTAGCTGTGCTTTCACTGTCTGGTAGGCAATGATGGAGAATTCTGTGCGTGCATTTTGTCTCTTCGTGATCATGTCTCTCCTCCACATTCACTGCCAAGGAGCCAGGCAAACACAGGATCTCAAATGTGGAGGTAACGTTATGCTTGTAACACGTTGCGTTTTGTAGACTGCTATACTAGTTTCATGTCTCACACGGATCTATAAAGTGGCCATTCAAGTGGCATGCGGCAATCGTGAATGATTTGCTTTCTTACGTTACTGGCGTCCTCTCACCTTCATGCAGCATGCAGGGCTCTTGTGGATGAAATGGAGTGGGCGATCTCTCAAGTGGATCCCAAGAAAATGATTCAAACTGGATCCTTCAGGATCAACCCTGATGGTAGTCAGTCAATAAGAGAGGTCAGTTCTCTATAGTTTACCCTACTATATAAATGTCTAGATGACAGTGTGTAAAAGTTTGCACTTTTTTGTTAATATACATCACACTTTAATACATCCTAAACATTTTGCCACACTAAGTGCCATACTAAGTTGAATCTGTTTGTAATTGTTTATACACTTTCCCCCTTCTATTAGGTTCCTCTTGCACGCTCTGAGGGGCACCTCTTAGATGTCATGGAGAGCATCTGTGAGAAAATGAATGAGTACGGCGAGCGGGTAGACTCCACATCCAGCCGCAAGACCTACACGCGAATTACATCACGAGATGGCAAAGCTATGGACCTCTCAGACGGTGCTCTTGACTCCAGAGTCACCGCCAAGTTAAAGTTTGCTGTGAGTGATTGTTCGCTGTTCCCTTCCTTCCCTTCTAAAAAACATATTGTAAATCCTGTACAATTTCCCTGCAGAATCTAATGTCATCTGATGCAATATATATTTGTAATGCATTTTTTTTGTTTTTTAGTGTGAAACAATCGTTGAACAATATGAAGATGAACTCATTGAATTTTTTGCTCATGAGACTGACAATGTGAAAGACAAACTGTGCAGTAAGCGAACAGGTACAATGATTTCAGTTCTTGTCACTGCCAAAATCAAGGTATCAATTCATAAAAAGTTATAATTTTAGATCATTTCACCATCTCTGAGATTTACATAGTCCCAGTATGTATACTGTAGTAACTCCAGCTGCCACACACAGCTTAGTAAGATCAAAGAAGCTCACCACCTCTTGTTTTTCTTGTGTCTTGTTTTTTAAGTTGATGTTCCACTCTTGTTGTTAAAAAAAGAATCCTGAGGAGCATTGCTCACTGATGTTTCTTTTTGTTTCCATCTGTAGATCTTTGTGACCATGCTTTGAAAATGCCCCATGACGAGCTATAACATTAAGCCTCCACAGAGATGCCCTCCTGCTGATAAAGAACATCATCATTATCAGTTCACAGTGGGGATTAATCAACGTTAAAACAAACTTCATTTTTTCTCTGTAATTAATAATTTATGTGAAACAGGTGTACATACACTCATCATATCACTTGTTCTGGATTCATGTACTGTAAAATATTATTTGGACCAGCACAAGAGATTTCTAAATCTGTTTTTCACTGCATCCAGTTTTTTTGGTACACCGCTGTTTAGATCCTCAATGTACCTGATTAATAGATTTTGAGCTAAATTTAAATTATCTTTGTGTTTGATCTGAAGATATGTTTTGTCCAACACTTTTTGCAAATCCAGAGGCCAATCATTACATGCTGGCTCCAAAATTTACATTACTGTCAGCACAAGTCCTGCCTTTGTCATGTGCTAATTTTTGTTTATGGTTGTTTTTGTTTGTTTTGGTATTTTGTCTTTCTTAAAATCTTGTAGTTACATGATCCCAGTATTTTGGGTTCACATTTTTTTAAAACACACACACAAATAGTACCTTCTGTATGTCTGTCTGAGAATATATACATTTCTATACAACTGAGGCTGTGTTTTTAATTCATGTTCAAGTTTTTCACAGGTTATGGCTAAATTCCAATGCCCCAACCCCTAATCCATAAACCCTGGCCCCAAAAACACTCAACTGGCATGAATCTGCTTCATGATTGGCTGATTCATGCCAAATAAGTTTCTCTGAGGGTTCAATCATAGGGGTGAGGGTATTCTGGTGATATTTTGTATGTCCGTTGGCCACATAATGCTATGATCATGGCATGAAATTGTCATAGGTCACTAATCTTAGCCCATATGACATTTACTGGATCTGCACAGTCCCACCATAATTCAGCTCCAGATCCAGCTTTATGTCCCTACTCAACCTTTGTGAGTCTTTCACAAGCATGTGTCTTGCTCTAGTGGCTGTACATCAACACTGTCAGTCAGAGCATTTCTATGTTTCTTCACTGGTAGAATTAATTGTCCTCAAGAAGTAATTGTCATCAAGACCCATCTCTTCACCTTACATTTAACAAGTTGGGGTTTTGGACAGTATTATAGTTTGTATGATTTTTTAAAATGTCAAACCTTGTCGCTATTAGTATTGATGTTATTGTTTTTGCAACTGCAATTATTACTACCACAAATGTATGCTTAAGAATAGAATTTTTGCTGTTTTAAATTATTCTTTCTAAGATAACATTTATTGCAGGCTGCTTTGGTCAAAAGGCTCTGCCAAGTCCCATAACCATAATAATCCAATCGTAGGATACAGCTCTCAGCCAATCGAGCCCATCTTAAAAACAACTGTTACTGTCACACGCTTGTCCATTCACAAAATAACGGTGAGGTTCCCTAAAACATTTTACTACATACAAGCGTTCCAGCTGAATGTGTTCATAATCTGGACATAATATTTTTACACGAATTTGTAAATCCACGACATACATATTCGTCTCCAACAACTGTGCGCAACAAATGTCGCAGCCATGACGCACGTGAATTTCATGCAGCAGTTCTCTACAACGTCACTGAAATCACGTTACGCAGCGACCAATCCCACCTCTGGGCCCTTGGTACCTTCTCTCAACCTTCACAGCGGCGACCAACTCAGGAGGGGCACCTTCAGAAAGCACCGGGTGCACTAGTTGTTAACTGGCTTAATATTTACTCACGTCGGCATAGCCCTCACATTCACAATGTCCCTACTGTCTGTAAGCAGGCTTGCGCCGAAGATCCTGAATTCTAAGGTAAAATTGTTGATAACGAGTCCTTGCGTTAGCATCTTGGCTAGCTAACATTAGTAACATTGTTCTCGTGTAGTGGCTAAAACCGCTAGCTCGCTAGCTGTCACTGCTGGATAACCCTGTCCTGTATGAATAAAAAGCACGTCAGTGCTGTCTAACGTTACAGACAGCCAATTATCCTTTTGGGGAAGTAACGTACGAGTGTTGTGGATATTTTGTCAACCTATCAAGCGTTAAATGTTAGCGATAGATGTGTAGTCATGAAACGTTGCTCTAGCCAACTTAGGGCTAATGTATGTGTTGTTTATTACAAGTAAGCTAGCAAGACAGCTAACTTACCTACCAAGTCAGTAATTCTGACTCAAAACTGTTGGTTTGTTAAGCTCCTGAATGTGAATGTACTTAACTTTTGAACGACATCTATGGAGATTCTCACAGGCTTGACACCTAGTCGCCTTCTAGTGGTTGGTGGGAAAGGGTTTTGATGTTGGATCAACGTTTTGTCGTTTAAGCTCTAAACCTGGTTCTAACATTTGTCCCCTCTTCCAGTATTAACGTTAATGTTACACCTGATAACCTTGTAATCTACCTTGTTGTGATGGCTGATTATCTGATTGCTAACAATGTATGTTAAACAAGCAAAGGCATGTTTAGTCTTTCTCAAGAAATTGTGTCTGCTTTGACCAGGCTATCTAATTGCTCAGCTCGTCAAGTAATCCTCCTGAATTCATTGTTGGTCTATCTGAACATTTACAAGTGATAATATAAATACATTTAGATTTGTGCTCTTTTGCCATCCAGCAACATTGGTGTTCATCAGAAAACAAGTTCATGGAAAAGTACCAAGTTGCCCGGGTAGATCTTCGCTCTGCCATGGCCCATGTAACGCTACCATACCATTCACCTTTTACCCATTTCATTTTGAGTTACTTTGGGATTTTTTTAAAGGCAAACTTGAAAAAGTGTAAGTGCAGTACCACTATAGATGTGTAATATCGCTTACTTAGAGAAATAACTTTCACCGACTTGCTCAATAGCAAGCAAGTTGAATGAATGAATTATGTAATTGCGTACGTTCCGTGGTTCAGCTTGCGGTTGTGTCAGCAAGTCATCTGACCGGTATGGTGTATGCCTAATGGTTAAGTTTCACAAGCGGCAACGTTAACTTCATCTAGGTTCGGCAACGCGTGCGCCAGGTCACTGTCTCAACTATCAAATTGTGTCTTGAGACAGGTTAAAGTTTGCTTTGTGATTTATGGTTCAAGGTCAGTTAGATACCACTGTGTAAAGCCAAGGAAGTGGAAGCTGTTGGAAGTTGGAAGTATTTAATGTACATACCTGTAGATTCGTAATAATATAATTCTCTGTAGTCTTCATTAACTATTAACGTCTTGACCTTGATAAAGGATGTCTGGTGGACAGCCCAAAGTCAAAGATGTTTATAAAATGTGCTGTGTGTTTGTTTGTTTCAAACCATATCTAAACATTACTCTTTTTCTTCCCTTAGAGTGCAGCATGTGTCTTTGTGGCAGCAAGGAATGCCTCTTCAGCATCGGTAAGAGTCCTGAATGGTTGTGCCTATATGTGTTTGGGTATATTGTGTTTGTCTGTATAAAATACGTAAAGAGCATATAGGCTAAATCCTCACGTGGCTATCACACTGTTTTTGTAATCATCCTACTGTACCGTAATGTTGTCTTTAGTTCATGAATTCAAGATTTACATGTAGAAACTCGCACTTCTAAGTCAGGAAGTCTTTCCTTTTTTCTCTTCTCCTCAGGCCTGTTCTAGTAAGGTCATCTATGTCTTCAGGCCTAGCCTGACATAGCAGTACTAATTTTACATCTTGATTGAATTGCTGTGCAGAACCTGAAAGATGTCCTGGCAGACCTCATTCCTAAAGAACAGACGCGCATCAAGAACTTCAAACAGCAGCATGGCAAAACCAACATCGGCCAGATCACTGTGGACATGGTATGTCAGACAGAAGTTTTGCTTATTCCCAGAGTTATTTGTGCTTATCTAGGCTATCTGTGTGAGCTTAGGTAAAGAACGACTCAATAGAAAGAAGAGAAACAGTCTAGAATAGCATGTGCTTTTGCGTCACCTTTGTGTCATCTTGAGTATGGGTTGAGAATAATAATTAATGTGTAATGTGTGTGTGTGTGTGTGTGTGTGTGTCTGCGCCCGCAGGTGTATGGTGGCATGAGGGGGATGAAGGGTCTGGTGTATGAGACCTCAGTGCTGGACCCAGATGAGGTGAGTGGCTGTGAGTGTGGTACCTCATGGAGGTGGAGAACCATGCGTTACTGTTTCATTTACACACATTCTGATTTGGAGGTTAGTAGTTGTGTATTAGTAGTAGCAAAAAGCGTATTGCACAACCGTAGTACTTGACATTTAATAGCAATGTTGTGATGTAAATGTAAGTGTACATCTGATGGCGTTTGGTATTTCCACAATGTATTCCAAGTATTTGAGTTGCTCCAAGTATATTACGTGAAGACATATGTGACCCGGAGGGAAGAAAAAAAAAAAGAAAAGAAAATGTGTCTGGTGATCCGTGAAGCAGTTTGGCCTTTTGTGACTAGTTTGTCACTTTGAGAAAGCTTTCAGGCCATACTTAGAAATGGCATTTAGAGTTTTTGTGAACAGCCATTTTCCATTAGGTCCAACATCTTTTTAGATCTAAAACATCGCAAGCGCCCAGCAGTGATATAGGATGGAAAAAAAAACATGTGTTTTATTAATTATGAGAGATACTCAATAATGAATGATCATAAAAAGCCTGAATCAGAGGGGATCATAATAAAAGTATAGACACCATGGAAAAAGAATGGAAATAGCTGAGGAACAGAGGAAGAATCATTTAATGTAATTGTCATGAATAGGGATTACCAGCTCATGCTAATATTCATGAGGACGGTGACCTAAAATGCATTTGTGTTTGCAAGCTGGGACACTGAGAAAAAGCAAAAGGAAAGGAATCAAAGAATGTCACTTGTATGCAAAACACCTCTATACTGATTGGTCTGCTTGTGGTTTCTGTCAGGGTATCCGTTTCCGGGGCTACAGCATTCCGGAATGCCAGCAGCTGCTACCCAAAGCCCCAGGGGGGGAGGAGCCACTGCCCGAGGGCCTCTTTTGGCTTCTGGTGACTGGACAGGTGCCCTCTGAAGAACAGGTGAGTGAGCCCAGGCCTGCCAGTGACACAAGCAAAAGTCAGCAGCATCCTACAATAATTGACGTGTGTGTGTGTGTGTGTGTGTGACACAGGTCAACTGGGTGTCAAAGGAGTGGGCCAAGCGTGCCGCCCTGCCTTCCCATGTAGTCACCATGCTGGACAACTTCCCCACCAACCTGCACCCCATGTCCCAGTTCAGCGCTGCCATCACGGCCCTCAACAGCGAAAGCAGCTTCGCACGCGCCTACTCCGAGGGCGTCAACAAGACCAAGTACTGGGAGGTGAGGAATACCTAGACCACACACACACACACACACACACAATGATACACAGGCAAACACACCCCACCACAGTGATGCACAACAACATTTTGAAGAACTAGAGCATAAAACTAGGGTATAATAATGTTAATCTGCTCCAATCCATTGAATGTCATTCAGAAAGTGGATTATAAATCAAAATTGTGTTTCATGTCATTTTTATGGTGCACATGTCTTTCCAAACCCAACATAACTAAGGAAGCAGAGAACTCAGACTGTCTCTGAAGCCTTCTTTGTTCCACTTTCAGTGTTGAGGCCAAAGTGTTTGAACTTGGCTATCAGTTGCTCAAGCAATTAGCCATGCTTGTTGCATAACAGCATTTTTTATTGCAAGAAAAACATAGCATGCCTTTTCAAAGACATGTGTGTGTGTCCCTGCTGTGTCTAGTTTGTGTATGAGGACTCAATGGACTTGATTGCCAAGCTCCCATGCGTGGCTGCCAAGATCTACCGCAACCTTTACCGCGAGGGCAGCAGCATTGGTGCTATCGACTCAAGCTTGGACTGGTCCCACAACTTCACCAACATGCTGGGCTACACCGATGCCCAGTTCACCGAGCTCATGCGCCTATACCTCACCATCCACAGGTCAGGCCCCCTTCCCGCACACACACACAGACAGACACAATCGTGACCAATCAGATCACATGAACTGGTCATGTGGTTTCCCAGTAACGCAGCTGAAAAAGTTGCACTACATACCATCACACTGAGTCTCACCTGACTTCCTTAGAAGGTCTGCACAATACATCATTTCTGATTGAAGTCATGTAGCAGGCAGTATTTCACTGCTCAATTCACATTTTAGTTTTCCATCTTGAAAAAGACATCATACATATGCATATTGGTCTGTTTAGTCATTATACACCTTGTTTCTTGTCAGTCTGTTGGTCTCTCTGTCCAACTGTTAATCTCTGTCAACCCCTGGCCTGTTGTTCAAGGCTGCCAAGTGCTGTGAGTAGGAATACCAATAAGACTATTTGGTATGGCATAGACCCAGTGGTGAGTGCAAGGTCATTTTGTTGGAGTTCTGTTTTTCTGTGCCCTATTCAGTTAGTGTCAGTTACTGGTTTGCAAATTTAGTCTCTGTTGTACCAAGTTGTCTTGTTCATATACCTACCCACAACACTTGGCAACCTCAAACAGCTGGGCTATGGATTGATTGATCCCAAATAAAAAGCAAACTCCAGTAATGTTTTGTTTTCACTACAGTATGTTAAATGGCAGGTGATTCGTGTGTGTGCGTGCGTGCGTGTGTGGGTGTGTGTGTGTGTTTTGTGGCTGCAGTGACCATGAAGGAGGAAACGTCAGTGCTCACACCAGCCACCTGGTGGGCAGTGCTCTCTCTGACCCGTACCTTTCCTTCAGCGCCGCCATGAATGGCCTGGCTGGACCTCTGCACGGCCTTGCCAACCAGGTGTGTGTGTGTGCGCGCACATGGTGCCATGCTCTGGAATATTTAATATTGCACCATATGGCATGACTCTGCCATTTGTTTTGGGCTGTATTCAAAAGCCCAGCGTAAAAGAGGTCATGAATGTTGACTTAATAATTTGTAGGTATTTCTTTGCCAAGTGAGAGAGTATGTGTGTGCATGTGCATGTGCGTGCGTGTTTGTTTGTGGCCTAATGAATTGTTTAATCTTTAACCCCATGTAGCTATTTATTGTAGGTATTCTTGACTAAAGGGCTTTGCAGTATTAACCCCATTACCTGGTTCAGCTCATACCTACATTTTATGTTGCATTGTCATCCTTGGCAGCTTGCAGGTGGTGTCTGTAGTACCATAGGTGTCCTCTCCTGTGTTACTCAATAATACTCAAACTCATGTGTTATGCTGAAATATTCACATCATCTGTGATGTGTTGTATTGTGACAGACATGATAGGGAGACTTACTGGTGTTCTCTTTGGTGCTGTCAGACGTGCTTTATTTGTTCCATGTCTGTCTGTCTGTCTGTCTGTCTGTCTGTGTGTGTGTGTGTGTGTGTGTGTGTGTGTATGCGTGTCCATGTCATGCTGAAATCTTTCATAAGCTCTGTGGTACCATGAGTGACTTTCCTGACCGTGACTGACCTGTTGCCTTGTTTGAACATCCACAGGAAGTGCTGGTGTGGCTGACGGCACTGCAGAAGGAGCTTGGTGGCGAGGTGTCGGATGAGAAGATGAGGGACTACATCTGGAACACACTCAAGTCAGGAAGGGTAAGTTCTAATGACACACACACACCCACCATTCAGTGTCACAGCCACTGAACTACCCTTGTTCCGCATGTTACATTACACAGTGTGCGATATTACTAGCCAGCAACATAAATACTAACATAAATACTAACATAATACTAACATGACCTGACACACAAGACAACACACAAACCAGTGCAGTCATATTTATCCCTGACAGCATAACAAAGGACATTTTCAACATGATTGACATGCTCTGGGAGGAAAGAGAAGGTATTCATCATAACGTGAATTTTTTTTTTTGAAGTTTGTAAAGGCACACTAGGCAACGTTTTTTGGCTTAATTTATCAGCTTCATAGTCAGTTCGGTGATTAAATGGTTCATTACAGGGTGAATGAAGGCTCTCGTTCCCGCCTCTTGTGTAGGTTCTGCAGTTACGACACTTGCAAGATCTGAAACACTGGGTTGAAAAAACGAAACTGAAAGTAAATGACCTTGAAATCGCATTTATTACCAGCTTGTCAGTCAACATAACGCATGAAAATAATAATCTCTGGTTCCTATTCTTTGGTTTGCAAGTAAATTCACATGGATTGGTGAGAATGTACAATGTTGTTGCATCGTGGACTGTAGGGGGCGCTCCAGAGATAAAAAATTGCAGTCTTGCCTGGTATGTCTTAAAGGATCAGAAAGCAGTAAATAAACCATGTGTATAATTGATTATAGTTGTGGCCTTTTATGAAGGTCTATTAAACCGTGTATTCATCTTGAGTCTCTGGACTGTGCCACCCTGCTGATTGTCAGCCCTTCCTTCTCTCCCTGCGTGTGCCAGGTGGTGCCAGGCTATGGGCATGCTGTGTTGAGGAAGACGGACCCGCGGTACACGTGCCAGCGCGAGTTTGCTCTGAAGCACCTGCCCAACGACCCCATGTTCAAGCTGGTGGCCCAGCTCTACAAGATCGTACCCAACGTGCTGCTGGAGCAGGGTAAGGCCAAGAACCCCTGGCCCAACGTGGACGCCCACAGCGGGGTCCTGCTGCAGGTGAGTCCACCTGCATACCTGCACACGTCAACCCAGCATTATTGACAGCCATGACTAATTTTACCAGTAGCTTTGCTCATGACTGTGATGCCATTTTGCTTTGCAGAATGTAGTGCATTTTTATTTATTTTATTTAAGATGATCGATGTGCTTAAGATGTAAATGGAAAAAAATGGAAGAAAACCAAAAAAAAAACGATTTCAGTGGTTTAATAAGAAAATGAAGCAGTTAAACATTTGGACTAAGTATGAATAATTCATGACTAAGCTCAGCTGCTGTCAGGTACTTGGCGTTTCATGTTACACATCAGAGACAGATGCATGTCAACCTGGCAGGGGAGGTTAGACTGCCTGTTGGGAGATGTTTCAGTAGACACACACTGTAGCACTGTATGCTGTAGTAATCACTCAGTGGCCCTTGGATAATCCCACATTTTTTCCCACATGTCTACTTTAAAATCTCTTTCCAAAGCTACTGAGGGTGTAAAGTGTGCAGTACTTCTAACTCTGCTGTGTTGCTCTGTGTGCTTTCCCCCCCTCTCTCTCTCTTTCTCCCTCTCTCTGTCAGTACTACGGCATGACAGAGATGAACTACTACACGGTGCTGTTTGGCGTGTCCCGCGCCCTAGGGGTCCTGGCCCAGCTCATCTGGAGCCGAGCCCTGGGCTTTCCTCTGGAGCGCCCCAAATCCATGAGCTCTGATGGACTAATGAAACTGGTCGGAGCCAAGTCCGGCTAGACAAGCTGAGCGAGGAAGAGGAGGAGGAATGAAGGAAGATTGGGAAGGCAGAAGAGCTGAAATTTGGAATGGAAGAGAGAAGGGATATGAGGTTGGGTGGGCGGGGGACGGGGGGCGGGAGTTGTTTTCAAAAAGAGAGACCACACTCACACTTTAAAGAACTCAAAAGAAGGGCCTTTACCACCATTCAAGCAGGTAGCTAACTTATTGTTGACGGGGCAGTAGCTGGTGATTTAAATAACTGAGGCAGTGAGAGCAGTGTAGATCTGTTTTTGTTGTGATTGGGTCTGGGGGGAGGGAACAGGGAAGGAGACTTAAACTTGGCTTAACAGAGATATTCAGATGTACAGTTGATATTATGTTGCCGTTTAATTTTGGGCACGACAGACGTGCGGGAGAAGACTAGCGTGGATAAGCAGGAAGCTAATATAAGCTCATTTAAGGTTTATGTTAATGAATTGAAGAGGATTGTGTTGGCCTTTTCATCCCAGCTCCAGCTAATAATCAAAATGGCTGATATTATTTTTATTTTGTTTTGTCCATCTCTTTGTTTTGTCTTGTCCTACCTAGGTTTGGCATTTTAGGATGTACATTTATTCGATCTTTGTCTTTTCTGAGTGTAATGGAAGCTCCCCCTTTTTTTGAAGCCTCATCCCATTTTTCATAGTTCAGCCTTGCTCTGTTTCTGGGTGGGTGTCAGGGTGAGATTGTATTTAATAGCTCCAGGTGGTTCTGTCTTGGTTTAACCCTGGAAGTGCTCTAAAATAACCCTCCTTTAAAAATATGCAGGCGCTAGATCATAACCGCTTGCTCTTAAGTCCTAATCAGTAACTGGATGTCCCTCACTAAATCATCTTCTGCACTAGCTCAAGTAACATGAGGATCAATGTGTGCTTCATCAGTGGCTTACCATCACAATATTAAATCAGTGTGTTAGCCACAGCTTAACTCCCTATAACAATGAATGTACAGCAGAATGAGAACATCTTCTGTTATGGGAGAAGTAGGAAAACCACTTTTAATTTGTTCTCAAAAGGAACGGAAGACTAAAACACTCCAAAAAGGCAAAGGTCTTTTTTTTATCACTCATGTTTAGCCCCAAAACAAAATGAAAGCCCTAGCTCTTGAACAAATGTATGTGTGTGTGTGTGTGTGTGTGTGTGTGTGTGTGTGTGTGTGTGTGTGTGTGTGTGTGTGTGTGTGTGTGTGTGTGTGTGCGGGCGGGCGGGCGGGCGGGCGGGCGTGGGGGCGGGCGTGCGTGCGCCCATGTGGGGGCGTGTGTATGCGCGTGTGTATGCGCGTGTGTATGCGCGTGTGTATGTGCGTATGTGTGCTCTGCTTGTCAACCAGGTGCTATATCCAACCAGGTATTTAGGAAATTCCATTTAGCCCATTTAGTATCCATAGTGGGTTGTGTCCATAGGACAGCTTGGAATTCAGGTGTCACTTTAACTGTCACATTTCAGTGAAAATACTGCTAATAAAAAGATGACCTTTTATTCCACAGGCAATCAAAGGCTTGACGAATGCTTATGAAAAAATGTTCCGAAGATCTTTAAGTTGAACATCACTGTGGAGTTTATTTTGCCAGCCATCCAAACCATATGTATTTGCCGAACCATACATCCATGCACACATGCTCCTTTTTTGTCTGTGCTGTGTAGTGACACAACTAAATAACTACCAAATATAGATGGTGATGTTAAAAGGGGAAAATGGGAGTCACACGGCCTTGTAGGAGTTGTGTTGATACCTGTAGCCTAGTCAGTCGGGGAGTGTGTTGTGTGAACATAAGGTGAGGGTGAGTGTGGGGGTGAGGGAGCTCATTCAGGTGTTGGTTGACCACTGCATCTGTAAATCTCTCACTTTGCACCACTGTCAATAAAGCCTGACTCCACTTGAGTTGAACCACAGACCTGCTGCAACCACCACGCCTCTGCATCATCAAGTCACTGCTGTACTGTTTTTCCACCTTGATTATTTATGTGGGTGTATAGAGTCGGCCATGTGATTAAAATAATAATAATGATGTTATATATATATATCATTTTAACAAAAAAAGTTCAGATATCAGAATATGGCCCACCTGTAGGGATATATATAATACACACACACACACTACAGGTGGGCCATAATCTGATATTTGTCATTGAGAGAGCTGTGGTATGTGCTGCCGGCAAATGATGGAAAAAATATATGATGAGATGCAGAAGTCAAATTGCAGACTAGACGGTCACTGAGTTTATTAGATTAACTTTTTTGTTAAAGTTCTACTCAAGACTGTAAGATGACATGTCTGGGAAGGGAACTAATCATTATCTCTAATATCGTTATCAGAAAACATATATCTATGCTGTCCATCTCTTCTGGGATGCACTTCATACATTAGTTAACCTGGTAATAAAACCAGACCCTCGTTCTACACTTCCGTCTCGTACAGAGGGTCCATCAGCCTGTGACTGATAGCATTCTAGCTCTGCGTTCACAACGCCTCCCTCTGTTCGCTGATTGGACACGTTAAAACGCCTCCTGAGACAACGAGCTCAATGGGATCAAATCCAGACTAGCTCTGTAAGGAGACGATAATAAAGCGGAAGGCATGTACATAAACTGATGTCCGGACCCAGGGGTTGTAAAAATGTACATTTGAGCCACTATATTACAAATTTCGTTTATAAGCCTACATTTAATGTGAAATTCATATAGTTTGAGTGTGTCAACACTTCCGATGAGAAGAAAACTGAGAAGATTGTGGTGGTAAGGGTAGGAAATATGTGAAGCTATTAATACTACCAGAGCCATGGTTAGGACAGATGCTGGAGCAGAGAAAGGCGTGTAATGACTGGTTAATTCAGCCTTTTGAAGTAAAGTGAGGGAGCAACAGTCATGTTTTCCCCCTATATATTCTGCAGTGGGCACTGGGCTATTACCAAGCTGTCCCTAGGAATAGCACGATTAATAAAAGCCCAAATTTAGGCCTTCTGTCTGGTGAGAGGGCTTCGTGTCAATTTGGGGTTGCGTAATCTTAGCTGTCCGAGGACCTTGCGTGTACTGACACGTAGATCAAAAAGATGCATTCACTCAGGCCCCTTCATGCAGTTTTTTTACTTATGGTTCAGCCTAGTAGTTCGCCTCTCCTGTCTCCAGGGGGTGCTGTAAGCTCAGGACCTTGATCCTCAAGCAACATCTCATCTCTCAAAGCTGGACATAAATGCTGCAATATGTATTTCTTTTGCAAATAAAATTCCCGAACATATTTTCTAAAAATAATAGACTAGTCATAATTTCCATACATGAAATCCCATCATGCGCTCAGGATACCTGGTTACTATGAACTGGGACAACTTTCCTTGTATGAGGCAATTCCAATTCAACTATTTTATTTATTCTATGCATTATTTTTATTCCCAATCTAGCACATGTTGAGACCACCTCAGTGGCACAGGGAATCTAGTTAACACATCAGGCAATATCTGGAGTGAGTGTCGGTTCTGTTGAGCCAATACCAAAATCACCATCCTCGCAGTATACACTGGAAGGGCAGGGGGCGGCAGGTTATCCAAAGCTATGAAGTAGTCATATCACATTTTTAAGAAATGAGAACAGCTTGCTAGATCTCCACTCCATGTCTTTAATAAGTGAATAAAAATCACAATATGAAAAGGACACAGGTGGGTTAAGTGCATCTGTTGGCATTTCAATGGTGGCCAACAGTGGTTCCTCTCAGCAAAGACCATAGAATAAGATGAAATGGTTGACTGAAACCGTTAAAGTGTGTGTGTGTGTGTGTGTGTGTGTGGGGGCATTCACTGTGATTTTGTGAATCTGTAATTAATACAAGCAAACATTAAGAGAACATGGAAGTTTCTGGAATTGTTTCAGCCAAAGCATTGACCGCAGCTAGCCATAGCAGTCATGTTGACAACTCTCTGAGGCAGTATGTGGTGTACCAACTTATGGGCTCAACGCCACAATTTAAAACAATCATCTTTTTTTAATCCCACAGTGTTATACACAAAACCAGGAATGCAATTTTGCTTGCGAGTGGCGCCTTTGGAAGCCGTGTTACACACATCTGTTTGTTTTTCTGTAAAAGGTTAATGTTACAAAACTTTTGACACCACTGGGCAGAAGGGTGGCAGGCGTAGTTTTTCTGAGGTACCAGCAGAAGCACAGCAGATTGCCAGAGGGTGGCACTGATGAGCAATAGGCACAACTAACACACACACACACACACACACACACACACACACACACACACACACACACACACACACACACACACACACACACACACACACACACACACACACACACACACACACACACACACACACACACACACACGCTACACCACCCTCTCTTCCTCTCCCCCTCCCACTCCCCGTGGGATGTTTAGCCAGCTCCAGATGTCCTGGTGATCAGTAGCGATAGTGGTCCGGTTTGAAAGGACCCTCTTTGGGCAGACCCAGGTAGCTGGCCTGCTTGTCTGACAGCTTGGTCAGTTTCACTCCCAGCTTGTCCAGGTGGGCAGCAGCCACCTGCTCATCAAGCTGTAAGCAAAATAAACAAAGGGTCATACACTCCACCCACTAACAAAAACACCAGTACTCAAGACACATTTCTGTATGTCTGATGAAGCTGCATCAACTTGAAAACTCAATGTCCCCTGTGCATTAACTACTGGTCTCTCACACCCCCCCCCACACACACACACACACACAGCTACTCCCGTGAAAAACACCTGTTCACATCCATATCTTGTTATAAATTAACCAAGCTTTTAAAGGACAAGTCAATTGAACAACCCATGCCCCTGTTGCACAAGCTGGTCGAGTTCTGCTGGTAAGAAGGGGAACAAGAAAATAGCCCAGGGTCAAATAGCGAAACGGCATTTAACGCTAACTAATGAGGGCAATGTGCCCTCTTCAGCATTAGCTGCTGGTTCACAAATTCTGTCTATTTTTGTACAGAATTCTCTCATTCCTCTTCATACTAGCAGCAGTCTGTGTGCTCAAGCAACTAGAACATGGGTACACATGGGAAACCAAATGCAATAAGCTTGTGTGAAGCCAGATTTCACAGAACTGCCTTTCCTCCATTACGTCAATACACAGATAGGCTAGTCCACGTAGCCTCAAGGCAGGTCAAAAAACACACAGGTCTGAGATCAATGAAATGTGGTGGAGCAGCTTACCCTCTTTGGCAGGAAGTAGACGCCCAAGGGGTATTTGCTGGTGTTTGTCCAGAGCTCAATCTGTGCCAACACCTGATTGGTGAAGGAGTTGCTCATGACGAAGCTGGGGTGGCCCATGGCGCAGCCCAGGTTAACCAGTCGGCCCTCAGCCAGGATGATGATGTGGTTGCCGTTCTTCATGCGATAGCGGTCCACCTGACGACACAGACACACAAAAACATTACTCTCTACCACCACAATGAAATTCAAATCAGGAGCATGAAGAGACTTCAAGAATCATAATACCTGTTGAGTTTCTCCACTCCACAAGAAAGATTGTTTGACATATTTGGTTAAATGCTCATAATCTGTACCTGAGGTTTGATGTTGACTTTCTCAGCATTCTCATTGAGCCAGGCCACATCAATTTCACAGTCAAAATGGCCGATGTTGCAAACAATAGAGTCATCCTTCATCTGCTCAAAATGCCTGAAAATGGAAGACAAGACACTGTTTATTTGTACAGACTGTCTGGTCTTGAATAAACAATACTGGACCTTAATCTGATCAGTACTAGTATGATAAAGAAAGTCAAAATAATTTCATTCTAATACAGCACAGGCTTACCAATAAAAAAACAATAATAAGATAAAAAACTCCAACTGTTGTTTTTGTTTCACAAGAGCCTGACAGAGCCTTGGCATTAAAGTACCTGTAAGCCCATCTTCATCACATCTAGAACACCACAGCTCATAAAAACCCACACCATCAAATTCTCTACATTCTCTAAATATCCTACAAGGACATGATGCACAGGTAAGGCCTGGTCTCAAAATGAATCCAGATGTTCACACAACCTCCTGTCGCTCAGAAACACACCTGCCCAAGATGATGTCCTCACAGCCGGTGGTCGTCACGAAGATGTTTCCCTCTTTGCATGCCTCATCCATGGTGGTCACCTCGTAGCCTACACACACACACACACATATATATTAAAAACACACATCTACAGGATGACCGCTTTTAGCCATCATCCCATTCAAACAGAAGAGGTTAAAAATAAACAGTATACATATAGATATATAACAAGTTCTATTAACATTTTGTAACCAACGCTCACCTTCCATGGAGGCCTGCAGAGCATTGATGGGGTCAATCTCTGTGACAATGACCCTAGCACCGAAGCCACGCAGTGCCTGCACACAGCCCTTGCCAACGTCTCCGTAGCCAGCGACCACGGCCACCTTACCAGCGATCATGACATCAGTGGCACGCTTGATGCCATCGATCAGAGACTCCCTGCAGCCATACAGGTTATCAAACTTACTCTGCACAGAGGGAGGACAGAGGAGAGGGAAAATAAATAAATAAATAAAAAAAAGAGTGGGGGGTTGAGGGTTTCACTTTTGATTTCCTGGTCACAAGGACCAGGATTTATGAATATTGCATGCTCACAAAGGGCAGCGTATGCCCCCATACAGGCCTTGAGATTTGGGATAAATAAATAAAATAAATCAAAGCTCTTGGGAAAAATGCGCCCTCCTCTCTATGACCCATTGCTGAATCCCAGTGCCCCATTCCCCTTAAGCCCTAAACATAACCCTGAAGGACTTGCCAATAATTACTCAGACCACACTGTAGTAAGCAGATTGCTTAGGCTTTAAAGTCAGACACCTAATCATTCCGGTTAACCATATTCTGCTGATCTTTTACAGTAAACAGCAAATACAACATATTCAAACTGGACTGGCTGTTTGTCCACACCAAAGAATGAAAAGCGGCACAGTGAGTGTGCAGAATTTGGAGGCCTTCAAGAGAGCGTGCCGTCAGCATGACTCAGTGAATCACAACGCAGGTGTGGGAGGCAGCCTACCGCTGCCGGAAATCAGACAAGTGATCCTGTAACTGTGGAGTGACGGTTACCTTGGTGACTGAGTCGTTGACGTTGATGGCAGGCACTTTGAGTTCCCCTTTCTTCATCATCTTGTAGAGGTTGTGGACGCCAGTGGTGGTCTCCTCAGACACGCCCTTGATCCCTAAGAGACATGGACCACAAAGGTTACTTATGGCAGCATGGCTGAGGACATTTCCGTAATGGGTAAATAAACGATACCAGAACAGTTTTGAGACCAATGCAATTCTACTGAAAGCATCGTTCCTGTCACTGTACACCAATTTGCCTTTCATCACAAAATAGTAATAATAATAATAATAATGATTATGATAACTCAAAAACATTCACCAAGTACCCCAATATAAAGAGCTACAGATAGCAATGCTTTACAGAGAGTGTTAGTCATTACGTCCTAAAATTCCAACTGGTTCTCTGAGACAAGACTCATCATGACTTTGCTTCCTGCCTAGGTCAAAGAGCACTCGTATATATACTCAGTCACACTCTAGCTAGGCAGCAGTCTACAGCTGCTGGAGAAAAACAAACAAACAAACAAACAAAAAGCCTGAAACGGGGGGGAACTGGTGACTAACTGATTTAAAAATCACAAAAACTTCTCCTACAGGCTAATGCCTATCAGCAGCCACACCAGACTCCAGTTTAAATGAGTTCATAGTATCAAGGGGCTATGATAACTGCACTTTCAGTATGATGTATGAGAGAAAAAAAAAAACACACTTGTGCATCCACACACATCCACACCATACATTTGAAATCAAGACTGCCAGCATAGAAAACACACAACAGCACAGTGTAAATAAACACTTAGAAACCAGACAGAAATATAGCCCAGTTTCCCATAGGAGATTAAACACAACCCCATGCAAATGTTTGTATTAGACAATCTCTCCTTGTGCAAATCTGAATGGGAAATGGCAAAGGTGCAGCCCCAGTCTTTGGGAGAAAAGAAGTTTGTATAGCGTAGTCAGAGTGACTTGCTGTTTGTTTCTCAAATATTGAACACTGAATATCATAGGTTTTGCCCTACACAACCCACCTGAGAGCAGTTTGGGGTACTTCTGGTGCACCAGGTTGGTCAGATCGCCACCATCGTCCAGGATCATGTTGAGGGGCTGTCCGTCCTTGAAGTAGATGGTCTGCTCAATGCACCACACATACTCCTCATCGGTCTCACCCTTCCAGGCATACACTGCCAACAGCCCAATCATCAGGTACACACATTAGAAATGTTAAAGCACACAGATAAAATGCAGTGAAGCCAATATGCGTCATTTGGTGTCATTTGTTTAGGTAGATCTCACACAATGTCTGTAAACATGTGATTACAAATCTTTGATATCAAGAAAGCCAATTATGAAATACAAACTTGTTCTTGTTCACTTTTTAAATACATGCTTCCTTATGTTATGCATTTGGCCTTCTTCTCAACCCATCTTGGCCTTCCACTCTACTACCTGGTAGCACCAAACTCCTCTATTCATTCAGTGGGTTAATAATTCATTACACATGTTTACTGCTGACCACAATACCACTGTAGTGGAGGTGCGGATATTATGAAAGCCTGGGGAGAGTTCATATTAGCCCGAATGTTGTGGGGTAGGGAATACTACGAGGACTTTTACAGCTTTAACATTTTGGCTTCTCATCAGAAGCCTATAGTGAGCATCTAGGAACTTTCTGTTCTCAGGATAGAGGGGAGATCATGAAAGGACTGAAACGGATATGAACGTGTGCCTGCAGGCATGTTCAGCCAAACACACACTCACAGGATCTCAGTGGATTTCCCCTGCACTCCCTCTCACGTTCAATCTCCTCTCCGTTTCTCATTTTCAGAGGTTGCATCAGATTATGGTGACCAGAGTGGCGGCCGGTTCAGAAGTACACAGCTCACAACAGCTCCTTCCAAATCACTTTAACCTCTGCTTATCTGGGCTTTTCTCCCCGCCACCTCACAACCCACTCTCACCTGAGGCCACAGAGTCCAACAGGCCAGGGACAGTGAGATCATCGGCTAGTGAGTCACTACCTCTCATGGACACACCACATCATCTGCCATTTCCAGGTGAACATCCATACAACTGAGACCACACGATCTAGGACATGGACTCTTTACAAATGGTCTCTCCGATCACGTTTACCTTAACCTCGTTGGAAAACGTCATGAGGTCAAGGAATTATTTAGAGATAAATTCAGAGGGACTTAGGAAAAGACAACAGTGATGATAAGAATCCGATTTCACTCATCTTAGGGGAAGGCGGCTGTCATTTCATATCACAAGCTATTGTGGGGCAGTTCTAGCCTCCTGTTCCTTTGTAGGAAAAACAAGTGTACACTACGCTACAGGAGGCTTGAAAGGAAGCATTTGGTTCCTTTAATGCAGGAACCTTTCCTGAGGATTTAGAGAAACCAAACAGTCCATACCACTATATATTTCCAGGTCATTTCAATAAGAAAGCAGTTATAAGAGAAGTGTCAGAGAGCCATTAAGAGAAGACTTTAGGGGCGGAGGATCCGTTACCTGGAATGCCAGCCTTGGCAATAGCAGCAGCAGCGTGATCCTGAGTGGAAAAGATGTTACAGCTGGACCACTGAACCTGGGATGGGAGGGAGAAAGAAAGATAGAAAGAAAGAAAAAGAAAGAGAGAAGTCAGATTGAATGATGTCTCACAGGCAGTCATCCGTTTTAAAGGACACATACTGTCAAGCTGTCTCACATGTTCACACAGTTCTACAGGTCTCCATGTCTTCTGCCACCTTCATGATACTGCATTTGTTTCAATGTGACTACAACATTATGAGAAAAATGCATTGCACTGAGAGGGCACTGGAAGTCTTCATGCATTGCAACCTGGAATCAAGGACAATGTCCTGACTATGTAATGCTCATCACCAGTGTCCAAGTACAGGATTGCCTTTTGGTCAGTGTTGTTTGGCTATAATCTTCAGTACTGTGTTAGCAGTACTGTGCTCTATGTCACTGGCCTCAAAGTTCTCCATCCAACCAATAGCACTCGGTAACCTTTAACAATGGGGCTATGGTTTGATTCACTGCTGCTTTCTCCTTTAACTCTCTTCAGGCTTCAGTAATGTTTCTCTTCCTGTCCCTTAATGGCTATACATCCATTTGTTAACTTTTCCCCCTTACAGTCAGGGACTATGAGGTCTGCCCTCTCCACCGTAACTCTCCCTCATGAGGTGTAGGAGTAAAACAGAATAAAAATTACACATCTTAGACACACTTCTCTCATCCCATCTTTATCCATTCTGTACTATTAAAAAATAAATAAAAATAATAATCAATTAATCTAATCTGACAAAAGACTTTCAAAAGCATCACGACACCTTAATCCCACCCACATCAAGACCCCGTAGGTACAGTGGCCCAAACCCAAACTCAGCCCTGAAGCCTAAGCCCTGAGGACTTATCCAACATGCGCTGATATATGTTTGAGTAACTGAGGCTGTGGGTGCTCAAACTACTAGAGACTTCACCAGTGACTAATTGTTAAATCAACACCTCTGAAGTCACACTGCCAGCACGTTTCCTTTTCCGTTTTACGGCGCCGTTTCCGTTTTATGGCAGTTGTTTACCAATGTTTTTTTGATGATCCATTATACACTTGTGTTTCATGTCACCTATGCTATGAACTATGGGGAAAAGTCTGCATCAGAGAGGGTGCAAACAAACCCTTATGCTCTTCAGATTTTGAAAGCAGGACACCCCTAACTCCTCCTTAACTTGGTGGGAACACACAGTCAGCATGTCCAATACTGTGGACTTTGAAACTGGGCCATCAATTCTCATCGTTTAAAAAAGAAAAAAAAAAGAAAAACAATGATCAGAACAAAAGATCAGAATAAAGTCACCATGGCTACTGATCTGCAAGGCTCTAGAGAGTCTCAGGAGGCAAATCTCCAGGGGATTGGGGGAGAGCTTACGCACCTGCTAACTGGGCAATATTAAAGACTAGTGTCTTCAGGGCTAAGGAGGGAAAGCTGGCCTGAGCTCTCAAAATGAAAAGTAAAGGGGCTGTGAAACAGTAGCCAAAAGCACACCCAGACTGAAGATTGGCCACATGTTAGGAGTAATCATTTGCACTGGGCTGCAGTTCCCCTGAGAGAGACCACAAGCCACACCTCTATACTGTGACTTTTCACACTGATACAAAGTAAACATTAATTAAGGTTTGCAGAAAACCTTAGAAGTCTGTCCCAATCTATCCAAAGGTCTGTTTAAATACTAACCTATCAAAGCATTGAATGTGTGCATGTGTGTGCCTGTGTGTCTGTGTGTGCTTGACCAGCTTTTCACAGCAGGAGAAAATCTCTAGAGCTCAAACCTCCCAAGAAGGTCTCGCTGCTCTGTGATTACTTCAAGGTGGTGGCATCAGTGCAGCAGTTTTACAGTACTCCAATTTCAGGTAGATTTCAGTCCAAACCCACTGTGGACACCAACATTAACAAGAGCGGAGGGTTCGTGTTCTTATATCTTTCGTAGTCATTTAAATTACCCACAACTTCCAAGCAAATAGGCAAAAGGTAGTTATAAAATTGTGTTGAAACATGCAGAAATGTGTTCATTACCGACACTTGAAGTGCATTTGAGTGTAGTCAGCAGTGCTGTACTTATGTGCTCACTCTTGAAAAGAGTCCCTTCATATTTGTACTACCGCTGAAACATAACCTTTTCAAAGGGACAGCAAAGTGCCTCAAGCCTCATTCATGCCCTACCCCTGCACTCACCTCAGCCCCCAGCGCAATCAGGGTCTCGATGAGGACTGCAGTTTGCAGGGTCATGTGCAGGCAGCCGGCGATGCGAGCCCCCTTCAGTGGCTTGGACTGGCCGTACAACTCCCTCATCTTCATCAGACCTGGCATCTCGTTCTCTGCTATTTCTATGGCCTTGCGGCCCCACTCGGCCAGGCTGATGTCAGCTGCAAGTAAACACAAATAATTGAACAATGCACTGAACATGAACAATGTACTGATTCCATTCACAAACAAAGGGGCTTTAATTTGGCAGTGCTCTACACCCAAGTAGTGTGACTGACAGGTAAAAGCACTGATAAGAGGAAAATGGGTTATGTATGTGCAAGTTATAACTGCACACATAGCTATGAAGGGCGTGTACAGGGCAGGGCTATGCATCCTTGATGCTGGGGTCTCCAAAAGCAGCTGTCGCTAAACTTGAGGGTGTCAGTATCTTACTTGCCATTTCTACTACTCTGGAATCTTGTGAATCCCACAACTGCAATTCAAAACCGCAAGCCTGAAATGTTTTGTAAAGTAAACCCCACCCTTCAAGTCAGATGTGGCCTATGTGCAAATATTACCGCATTTAACCGCAACTGACTGGCTGGCCACTGGCAGTCCTGTTACAGCACTCTTTTTGTATTGGAAGAAGAAGGGTCATACTAAATGATATTATAGTCTCTCCCCCTCTCTCTTCAACCGGAGCAGCACATTCACGTTGATGACTACCAGCAATTTAGTGTCTGGACTCTGAACTGATGACGGGCAAAGTCTACCGTTGAGCCCGTGTTCCCATATGTTTCAACAGATTCGTTTAAAGGCGGGTTGAATAAAAAAAAAAATAAGCAAATGTAATTAAATTGAACCAGTCAGCTATAGCTACAATTAACACCGATATCCGGACTTTGATTAGTAGAATGTACAGTTCGAGATAGTTTAACAATACAGCACCACGTGTTAGTCTTAAGATCAGGCATGAGTAAGGCTGCCGGCGTCAGTCAATGGGGGGGGGGGGGGGGGTACGTCTACGACGGGTAATGTAGTTTTTCTCAAGATGTTTCCTTTCTTGCCGCAACATAAACGTACCCACAGAAAACTACAACTACCATAACCGGTTTGCGGGACAAAGTCATTCACGAAACAAATCATATATTGATTTCGTAGCTATAGCCAATTTGTAAATAATTATGAGAAGTCTGCAGTTGGTAAAACAATGCTGCTTAAGCGACTTAAAACATAACGATATGAGCAATGTATGTAGTCTTAACGTTATGTACAAACTGATGGCGAGCTAGCTTTGTATCAAGTTAGCTCTGTTACACCACCGGTTTTGCTGCCATGTGGTAGCTGTAACCAATAAATCATCGAAAGATTGTTATTCATGGAAATTTCATATGCACCGTTTATTTTATGCAAGATTGTGCCGGGGATGCATCACTGCTGTTCCAAATCCACCTAACGATAAACATTAACCCACATCTCCTCAATTTCCTTGCACCTTGCTGTCTGGCTTTATCTTGCTAGCTACCTGAAGCACCGAGGGAACAGTGCAAGAGAACATGAATTCAGAGCTTACGTTAAAATGCGATTGTCACACTCACCGACTTTGAAGGGTAGTTTTTCAGACATGGCTGTTTAGGTCTGGATATGGCCGTCGGGAAATATTTACTAAGTCCTGGCTGGGGACGTGAGGGGAGAAGAAAGGGGAGAGGAGTTGAACTTGAATTTAAGTCTACCGTCAATGCATGACGTAAATATTAATGAGATTGGGTGCAAATTCATTTCTTCTCACTTTTGATTGGTTAATCGAATACCCCGCCTTACGTTAAAGAGGTAGACAGCCACAGAACGCTGCGTCCAATGGGGGTAGAGGCTTGGGAGTGGGAGTGTGTGCAGAGGAGTTCTGATGTTGCCAGGAGTAGTTTAGACAAGTTATATCTAGACCTTGTTGGGTTTTTCAGCGTCATTAAAATAAACAAAGGGCCTTTTGACTTTTGAGAGTGCAGTGTTTTAATCACCAACAGCTACAGTCAGGCAGGTTAAATTGACAAGGTTTGATGACAAGGTTTTTGGTTCAAATGTAAAAGACCAAACAAGCTCAGTGTATGCAATGCACTCTCTCTCTCTCACACACACACACACACACGGAAGGGGGCCTACAGAAAGAGACGTACATGGAGTCAGAGAAAAGATCAGAAGTCCCTGTGTTAAATCTTAGGCGTTTGACAAAAAGTACAATGTTGACTGGTTGACTGGAAACAAAAGTAGGCCTAATGCATTTGATGAAGAGCGTTTCTGTAACCCCTGTCAGTTATGACATGCCTAGATGTATCTCATCCGAGTTTGTGTAGCCTACTGTTTTACTTTTTCTCTCTCTCTCACCCCCCAGACACACACACACATATATACACACACATACACGCACACACACGCGCACACATGCACACACACACAAACAAAGTTGTGGCAGTGAGCTGCAGCCTGTCAAATCATGACTGGAGGTTGTTTCTGACGCGTTCCACAGGGCGCATAGGTAACACACAAGGCATAAATGGAAAGTAAGAAACCATAGAGCCACCTGCAGGTTATTTGCAGAACTACCCATACAAAAATCTTACAATGGAACCTGCATGGGAGAAAACTTTTTTCTACCTGATGTGATAAAATCTGACACTCTGTTGAGAGAGGCACCAAAGAGCTGAGGAGTATTATGTCTGAAAGACTACAGTGATTTACAGCAAATGACACAGTGCAAATGAATAACATGCTGTAACTTATAACCTGTATAGAATGAGACACACATTTCATCATTTCCACATGCACTTGACGATTTTATTTTTACATTGGCTTGGATAATTAGGATATATGAACTACTCAATGTTATAGGCTACATGTAGTTCTTGTATATGATGTCTTGTATATGATGGTACCATTTTAAATTAGATTAAGAAAGAAAGATAAAGGTACTTCATTTTAAATGGTGATGAAACGTCATAACCTCTTACGTAATTGTGCCCCATACGTGTATAGGTAACCAGTTCTGCAAGAAAACCATACTATTTCAGGGGCCTAAATAGCCTACTATGGGATAGGAGGATTTTAAAAACAGTCTGGGCTGGTTAATGTATTCTATAGATTGTTTAGTTTATAGAAAACATTGTCTCCCATTGAACAGATTTTAGGTGTCCATAGCCTGCACCTGTCCATATATTTACTAAAAGTTGTTGGGCGCGTTTTGTATGTAATGAGGCCAGTCAAGAGGAACTTGTATTTTTTCCTCATGAATTATTCATTAGAGGGTCATGGAGTCAGCACTTTCCCTGTCGTCGCATGCGCTGGAGAAGCCACATAGCAATCAAAAACGAGTATGCTCAAAGGCGGGCTCATAGGCACAATTGGCAGCTGCATCTTCCAATCAGCTGACACATTCACGGTAGATGTTCAGTGGAAAACTGTTGTAGGCATTTCCTGGTCAAACATACCCGTATTCAAAAGGAAGTTTCAAAGTTTATGCGCACGGTACAGCAAAAATTACAGTCTTAGACAATTCAGACGAAAGGAGCTACCTCTTTGAAGAGCTGTATGTATACGCACTGTAACGCTGGATTTGTCAGGTAGATGTGTTCATGGTAAATCATACAAGAAGCTGAGCAGGAGGAAGAAGCCAGTGGCGTTAGCTAGCACATATTACTTTGGTAGAGAGTAGACATACTTGAGATAGTTGGCTAAATAGTTTCATAATAAGTTAAGTTTGACCAACATATTTATTTAAAATGTCATAGTATTGATGTTTATTTTTTCATTTTTAATCATTAGATGTAAAGAGCCTCCGCTGTCATGGAAGACTCGATAGCCTGACGTCAGCTGTCTTGCGTGGATTCTAACGTTAGCTGGCTAGCCAGCAATGTTGTCAAGCTGGATCCGAAATGAAGTTTAACCGTGAGTAACTGTATTTTCTTCTGTCTAACGAATTATCTAACGATGTGTAAACAGTTCTGAAATTATGAACGTTGTTTTTCAGGTGTGGCGCTTTCTAGAATCTATAGGTACGTACTACTTTTCACTTTGATATTAAGTCGTTTTAGCTTCTGATAACGTTAATTAATCAGTGGGGTCTGCAAATATTAAATTAGGCGATGCTGTTAATGAAGAGGCGCACCATGCGCCGAACACTTTCTTTTCCGTCTTCCTTCCTTCTTTTTTCCTTCCTTCTCTACAGAGGCCATAAAATAAACTGAAATAATGAAGTTTATGAACTCCAGGAGTGCTTTTACCATGGGTTTCCTGGTTGGAACGTGTACACTGTACGTGTTCCTTCAACAAGTCTGGTTTGAACGCAAGGCATCCATTCGCCAGTCAGAGGAGAGGAACTGGCTGAAGAACCGGTCAGCGCTTTTTAATCTCAACCACCCACACCATACAGGTGAGTGTGTCTACAAGATCCTGTTAACCAGGATGAGGCAATTATCCTTTGGCATACAGAACACAATGGGCCAGCATTCATGAAAAGCACTTGATTTCAGGCCTGCAGTGTAGGTAACTGGCAAGTGAAATCAGCAACAACATTGTAGAAACAAGTTATCTTCTATGTATTCACTAAACTGTGGAGTATTGTGTGTAGGTCATGTAAAATATGTAAACTCAGATATTCGTAGATCTACCTGATAAGCACAATGCTTGTGTGTCAAGATGCTGTAAAACAACACCTGCTATTCTGAGTTGCTCATTAACTAACCAACCCTATTCCATTGTCAACAGTCTCTACGTTTTTGTGTCTCCTTATCTCTGGACTGTAGGAGAGGATGGGGATGTAGCTGACTCTCTGTATAAGCACGTTAGAGTTTTATGTTGGGTGATGACTGGCCCTGCCAACCTGCAGACTAAGGCACGTCACGTGAAGAACACCTGGAGCCGCCACTGTAACATTCTGCTCTTCATGAGTTCGGTGGATGACCCAGACCTTCCTGCTGTAGGCCTGGGTACCAAGGAGGGCCGTGACCAACTCTACTGGAAGACCATCCGTGCCTTCCACTACGTGCTGGAGAAGCACGGCAATGATGCAGACTGGTTCTACAAGGCCGATGACGACACCTACGTCGTCGTGGACAACCTGCGCTGGTTGCTCGCCAATTACTCTGCTGACGAGCCTATCTACTTTGGACGGCGGTTCAAGCCCTATGTGAAGCAGGGTTACATGAGTGGAGGTGCCGGTTATGTGCTGAGCAAGGAAGCGCTGCGGCGCTTCGTAGAGGGCTTCCGCACCAATGTGTGCACCCACACCTCGTCTGTGGAGGACCTGGCCATGGGCCAGTGTATGGAGAAGATGGGGGTACAGGCAGGTGACTCCAGAGACACCCTGCAAAGAGAGACCTTTCACCCATTCGTGCCCGACCAACACCTCACAGGGAAGTTTCCCAAGAGCTTTTGGTACTGGAATTACTGCTACTATCCAATCAAGGAGGTCAGTTAGAAGTCTATGGACTTCCTATATAAGTAAATGGGCTGCATTTATATAGCTTATCTACTCCTATGTGCACTCAAAGTGCTTTACAATGTGTGCCTCACATTCACCCATTCACGTACATACATCCTCACACTGGTGGAGGAGGCTGCCATTCAAGGTGCCAACCTGCCACCGGGAACAATTTGGGGTACATTATCTTGCTCAAGGACATTTCGATCATGACGGGCAGAGTGGGGAACCTCGAACCTGCAACCTTGCGGTTGCCAAACGCCACCTCTGCCACCTGCGCCACCTGCACCACCACCATTACCTCTATATAAGTCTATGGAGTCTATAGAGAGCTATAGAAACATTCTGAAGTACTTTTCTCTGCTAGTTAATGACACACCCACAACACCATTTACTGTTCCAAATGTTCTTTATGTTTTTTGGGAGCATGAAATGGTGTTGCAGACTTTACTCCAGTCCTAGTCCAGTCCAGTTTATTAAAATGGGGACGTACATGCTTTGGGCAATGTACAGGGAGCAATCTTAGATGGACATGAAGGTTACTCAATCTTGTCAAGGTTGTCTGCAGGCTGGATGACTAGTTGTACAAGATTAGCAGCTCATGATGAGATCAGCAATGCAAGGAAGCTTTCAAACATATCTCTTAAAGATCTACAGTGTTGCCACAAAGCTGACACGCTGTCATAGTATGGGGCAGTTTATAGTTGATGCCCACATCTTTAGAAGCTCAGTACAAGACAAGCATAGTTTTAAAAATATCTCCCCAAGGAATAGGGTAATGTAGTGTGTTTTGTTTTTTGGTAATCTGTGCGTTGCTTTGGACAAAATGTAAATAAAACAATATATATCAGTTTGTGTACAAGTATACTATTGCATGGAAGGGTAAAATCTCTCTCTTTCTCTCGTTGTTTAGGGAGCACAGTGTTGCTCAGATCTGGCTGTTTCCTTCCACTATGTGGATGGCACCACCATGTATCTTATGGAGTACTACACCTACCACCTGCGAGCGTATGGCTACCGCTACCGTTACCTGCCCCCCGCCCCCAAAGACCTGTCCCTCGCCGCAGTGCAAGCAGACCAAAAAGAACCCTCCAACCTCAGTGCTGCTGTTTGAGCCAGGAATGGAGGTGGGACACTATAGAGTTGCCTTACGGAGGTTCACAATCAGCCCAAGCTGTTCTAGTTGTTTTGTAATGAAGTGAAGACTGGGAGAAAAATCTGACCACTCCTCCTGTACATTTGATCTTTTTTATTTACCTGAATGACTGGATTATGACAGAGACTGTGAGAATGGTTTGGCATTATCTGTGAGTTTGACCTGTCTTTTTTTGTTTTGTTTTGTTTGTTTGTTTGTTTTGTATTTGATAGCCCTTGGAGGGTAGGTGGGTAAATGTCAAACCTGGGTAATTTAAGGCAGAGGTACCCTGATAATAGAAGAGCCTGAAGTTATTCTTTTAACTCAGCTAAGCAAGCAGGCTGCTCTATTAGGAGGTTTCCTCATTCTCTAGCTTAACTTACCCAGATTTATCTCTTTAAACACCTTGGGAAACTTGGGATACCGTGCCAAGTTTCACACACAATGATCGTCATGATCAACCTCAGTCACATTCCCATCAACCTGAGTCACATTCATTATCAATCAGCATGATGATCATTGTTGATAATGAATGTGACTCAGGTTGATGGGAATGAGACTAAACTCTTGATATAGAAGTATAAGATTTACATTAAGAGCGCTGCACATACCCTGTGTCTGTGTGAAGACATCATGTATGATCCTTTATGACTTCTGCCTATGTGAATATCGCAACAGTGACGAGGGCTGACTTCTTAAGTCTTAACTTGTGTGCATTGCATTATACTAGTGCTGCTTGCAAGTCTTGTATGGGAGTAAAAGGGATTGGAGGGAAAAAACAGAGACTGTTTTATAAATTGTATGTAAACACTAAATGAATAAAATCCCCTCTCCAACCCACTCCAAACTTTGTGTTCCCTCTTAGTTGTGTGTTAGGACCATCTACCGCAGTGTTTGCTGAGACAAAATACAAACGGGGAGGTCATATTACGTTGAGCTGTCGGTATTAATTATTGTAAATATAAAGCCGTTGTCTTCTGACATTACTGTAAATTCCAGTTCACTGCTGTACCCCAGCCCCCGAGGGCTGCTCACACTGCTCAGATGCTGAAGTCTAACCAGAGCACAATTAGAGGGTAAGCCTTAGAAGGCAGTAAAGTATTTCACAGCCCATCCCTTAGCTGTAGTGCTCCACTTAGTGATAAAATGACAAATGCTGAGTGTAACCGACCACAGCACAGTTTGAGCAATGCAGTCAGTTTGTCTCATTATACACATTAAGAGTGTGTGTGACTTTCAGTGTGAATGCTGCATCATAAAAGTTACAACTGACGTGAGTAACGACCTTATATACCACTATAGAATGTGGCAAGCACGCACCTGATATATATTTGCGGTTCCCTGTTTCGCAGTGTCTTGACTCCCTGTCTGATGTCCAGCTGGAGCACCATGGGATGTTTGAGTTGAGTGCTAAACACAGGCAGCTGTGTCTGTGTCTATGCATCTCTGCTCATACCAAACCATGACCAGCAGAGCTCAACTTCGTTTCAGCTCCTCACCCGGGAAGACTTGTCAAGACTTGTTTCTTTTCTCCTATCTCCTCCCCTCACCCCCTTCCTCTCATCTTTCTTCTCATTCAGACTCACTCACTCCCTGTCTCTTCTTTTCTTTCTCTCTCCCTTCTCATGGAGTCGGGGGGGAATGGGAAGCAAGTATCTGGGTCAGTGCAAAGCAGCCCAGAGAAAGAGGGGAGGCAGAGCAGAGTGTAGGGGGCAAACAAACACTGCTGTCGGGAGGACGGTGACCCGTGCCACGTGAATCAATATCCCCCTCACAGCACCCAACCAGCAGCTCAGCTGGGCCAGGGGAGGCAGTGAGGATAAGAGAGAGAGTAAACATACATACATAGAAAAGAGAGGGAAATAGAGGGGGAACAGAGAAAAGTTGCAAGATACGAGTGAAGTGCTGGGTCTGAGTGGACAAGGGGGAAAACAAGAGGGGTGAAAGATTAAGTAGAGGGTTATATCTGACAGGCAGCTACACTGTTAGAACAACATTAAGGTAAGACTTGTACACAATATATCGTTTTTCAGTCAGTTTTCTCTGGGTTAAAGTAGAGAGATTCTCGGTATGTAAGTTAAGTTTCTGATCCACAAGGGTAATATATGAATGCTTCTGATGTAAGTGGTGAGGAATATATACTGTTTACGGATGTACTATCCAAAAATGGTATTGCATGTGACACAGATTGGATTTGGTTTATTACAGCTCAGTGGTCACATTCATGTCACGTTTCTCCCAGTGCCATCTGTTTACACAGTGTCTATGAACAGTACATTTGGATTTAAACTGCATGTGCTGGTTATTATTACTGGTGTAGAATTGGTAGGTACATTAGAATTCTTCAGTTTAGCAGCGATTAAGAAACATTATAAGCATACAGTATACATGGATGTGCATGAACATATGTGAATGAAATTCATCATAAATAAATTCATATGAATATGAATCATAATTAGGAGGTTGGGGTGTAATTAGAAGTACTGTAGTAATAGCATTATCTGTCTTTTGTGTATAAATTCACCACTTGTGTAGTTTAGTGAGTGGGTGGTTCTGGATGCCTGTATGTTCTCAAATACAGCACGTGTGCTCATAATGCTTCTCGGATTTAAATGGTTCTCAAGTTGAGGTTTTCAGACAAAACAGAATTCTGCAAATCTGTGATTAACAAACCAAAATGAGATGTAAATGTTATCTGGATTTAGCTTTATTTTTTTATATGACATGCTCTGCTGTTAGTGCAATAGGTATAATAGGCCCATATGCCCAGATTTTTTCAATATCCATCCAGTAAAACTCGTACCACAAACCACCTAAAAGCAGCTTTAAATGTTGGATAAACATTCTAGACATATTTTGGGTAGTGCATATTTGCCAAGGTGCCTACAGAGATATTGTTACATTATTATTATATATTTTATATATTATATTTTTTTTTTTCAGGATTTGACTGTCAGATAAATAGAAAAATACCCTGCTTGCTCTGCTTGCTGTTTTTAGACGAGGCACCAGCATGTCTAATGACATTCTAGTGGTTTTGATGGAGTTACATACAATTAGAAAGACTCGTAGACCTGTGTGTTGTGAGGCACATCATTGTGCTCAAGTACTCATAAACAACAGAGTGTGTGGGTAGATTCAATCCACAGTAGGACTTTTACTCACATATGTCACTGCCAGGAACCACTTAGGTGTAAACCACCATTGAAAGGGACTAACAATTTTTTTAAAAAGCCCCCACCCTGCCGTCACGCACACACACACACATGGTCCAACTCCCCAGCACGAATGCTTGTACTCATGCATACCTATACACAATGCATGACACACAAACACACACGTGCACACACACACACACACACACACGGTCCCACACAAGCAAACATAACACACACACAAGCATGCATACCTATTCTTGCAGGTGTGTCTTATTGAGGCACCATACACATGACTATACAAACACCCACACATATAGGCAGGCTATGCATGCACACTTTGGATGTTTCTTTTTTAAATTTAGCAATAATCTGATTTATACAACTACCATTATTGAGCAACTAAGGGGAGAGCATGTTTTATTGTTACCTTATTGGAAGGGGGTTATGTTTTCGCATTTGTCTGTTCGTTTGTCTGTCTGTGTACAAAATAACTCAAAAGGTACTGCACAGACTTGGATGAAATTGTTTGACACTGTGGATATTAGGACAAGGAACAGATGATTACATTTTGGTGGTGATCCGGAACACCATCTGGAATTTGTATTGCATCAGTGGCCCTATCTTGCGTTGCCGGAAATCTGTGCTCTCCGAGTGCTTTTCTAGTAGTTTTATTTTTTGATAGCACTCTGCTGTCATATCCTTCAAAATGCCATCTGCCAATGATTGACTCAATAAAGGACTTGAAACTTCAGAGGACTTCAGTTAGTGAGCAATTGATTACAATTACAAAGCACACATTCACACTGTCATCCTTTACCTGTAAAATTATTTGTTTATGACAGTTAAAAATGACAATAGGCATATATACACACACATTCATGTCTATGCACTTCCCATGAACAGCACACAAACAAACACTAGTAACCTGTCTCCTTTTGTCATTGCAGTTTTTCCCATCTGCATCCACTGTGGCTTGTGGTTGCCTAACTATGAGATTCTCCCACCTTCACTGGCTGCTAGTGATCCTGCTGCTGACAGATTCTGTCACGGGCCGCATGCTCTCTGGTCCTCCTCCCTCTCCCAGCCAGAGGCTGGCAGCATCACTGGCACCACCGTCTCTGGCTTCAGGCCACTCGTCTCAGGATACGCGGTCGCTCCTGTCTGCCCTTGCCGCCTCAGTTGATGGCCGTGTGCATTTCCATGGCGACGTCAGCTGCGGGTCTCTACGCCGGTTGCCGCACGGGGACAGCCTGCTCACACGGGAGCTGCTGGGCCTGGCGGAGCTGCCTCTGTTACTGTCTGCAGGCTGCCACCAGGAGGCGCTGGCGCTGACGCACAGCCTCTACAGGGCGCTGGGCCGTGAGGACACACACGCCCTCATCAGACAACTCACACAGCTTCTAAAGAACAGCCCTGCCCTGCCCACGCTCAACAACTCACGCGTAACACCTTACAGCTCAGTTTCTCCTGACAACATTTTGGCAACTCGTGATCACTCTGAGCCCTCAACAAAAAGTTACCTATTCAATCCAAATGGCTCCAGTGTTGTGCATGAAAACATCACTGACCTCCAGGACAACACTGATGGCCGCCATCTTGACTCAAATTCCCATTCCAGCACAGTGGAGGACAGGACTCAGGCTGAATGCCATCTGACTGCCCTGATGTTTAACATTCAGCAGCTGGCGAGAGTGGGCACTACTGTGGAGTCCTCAAGTGTTGCTAATGGAGGCTTAGGGAGCTGTGCTGGGTGGATGCACGTGCAGGGGGCTGAGCTCCTGGGCCAGAGAGTGGGCAAGAAGGGGCATCTGCACAAGGCTCAGCACCTGTGTCAGCGCCTGGGGTCAAGGTGCCTCGGTGTGGCCCTGTCCGGAGACCCCACAGCCAGGATGTATCAGGCCGTGCTCAGACAAGGTAGCCGGGTCCTGCCCTCGCACTTGGACCCAAATGCGGAGTGCTGGCTGAGGCAGTGTTTGCCCGGGGTCGGGCTTGGATTGGAGCGTGTCCGACGCAGCACCAAAGTGGCACAGCCGCATTGTGTGAGCCAACAGGAGCAGCAGGTGTATGCGGTGGTGGAGTGGGTGCCCGCTGTCTCCACCCTCTACAACCTGGGCACTGCTGTGTATTATGCTGCCCGCAACTGCACAAACACTGCCCGTGAGAGAGCCATCCTGAGCGCTGTGGACCTAGGCACCGATGCCCTGATGGCCATCACAGGAGGGACGGTGGGGGTGGCCGGGTACGCCCTGGGCGCAGGTGTCAAGACTGGGGTCAAGGCCAGTGTGAAGTATTTGCTAAATAACATGAGCCAAGGTGAAGATCATAGTCAAGATGTGCTTGTCAATCAGGAGAGCTTGGAGGATGGGACATTCACTATCCAGTAAAACATATTGTGTGAACAGATAATGTGTGTGTACATTGCGATATGTATCCATTGCTAACATGAACAATTGCGTAAAGTCAAACACCCACTCACACACACATATACATACACACACACACACATAAATACAAGAAGGCATGACAAATATTACAAATAAACTACTTTTTGATGAAGTCTAAATATGATTTACTGACAAATGATGCTAGTACCACTAGTACCACTATTGATGTTTCTTGTCTCTTGTCCCTGTATTACATCCTGGCCAATCCTGCAAGACTCTGAGTAGCAGGATGAAAAGGTCTCTGATGACTGCAACAGAACGCCTGTGCCTCCCTGCATGTCTAACTGTGCTGACATACAAAATGATTACAACATTTGCTTGTGGATTGCGTTCTTTATTTGCCTGTTGTTACATTTATAAAAGAGCATAATGATTATGTGTTACTAAGCACTGTCTGGCATAATTTATTCTAGTCATTGTAGGAAGAACAGAATTATGTATGTTGTGTTCATTCCATTTGCAGTTCAGGTGCATGACACTGACGGTCCTGTATGAAGGTCTTCACCAAAGGGTCCAGCATACAGAGGTCTTGTCAAGAATGGGTAGAGATGTCCAATTCCAGATGTTCAATGTGGTTGTGAATATCAATAAAATGAAAACTTTCTATTCCAGTCACACATTTGTTTCATTCTTCTATTTTTAGTGGAAGTGTTGCCATGAGTCTCAGTCTTACATTATTATTATTATTATTATTATTATTATTATTATTATTATCTTTGCCATGTATGCCATGTATCCCATAAAGATATGCCTCACAGATTATATAGTATATAAGTCAACACAACAACCTGTCGTTCAAATTACATATTGAACACATTTTTAAACCTTTATTTGTTATTATATGTACCGATCAGTGGCGCGTTTAGCAAATTGATTTGGTAAACGTACCCCTCAACACAGCAATGAGGCCTAATCTACCGTCACAGACTTTTATTTTGAAATACGCATTCAACACCAGTGGTGTGCGTACCTATGTTGCGTATGTGGATAGGAGGAGCATGAAGCGCGATAAGTTTCGTTTTCCTGATGTCACTTGGTTGACTGGGTTTCCTGGAATTTACTTCCCTTTGGCCAGTTGGAATATTGTTTTGGCCCGCTGTGCATCTTGCACACGGGAGAGGAAACGTTCTGTAGTGGAGGAAATTTGTTATTATTTGACTGTGCTTCACTAGATATACTCCTCTTTTAGCTGCAATTTCCGCAGAAATGAAAATGAAAATATAGTGACAACGTTAGCTGTGATCGCTGAAAATTAGCCTACGGTTCTTAAGCTAGTCTGGTGCACTGTCCATATTATCTACTTGATGGATAGATTGTACCATGTAGGTTGTCAAGAGGACAGGTGTAAATAGCTGATTCAACATAGTCTTTGTCCAAGTCTAAGTCTTTGATTTTGTCAGTAGGTACATTTTAGAACCGCCAGGGGTAATTACGAGGGTGCTGTTCTCTGGTAACGTTGAATGTTTCTGAGGTCTACTCTTCAAGGCATCTACAGCTAGCCAAACCTGGTAAGTAAACATTTGTTTTAGAATTCATGGTGTGATTTAAATGATGCGTTAAATGTCCCAAGTGCAAGTTTATAATATCACACTCATCATAACCATGATAGACCTGGAAAGCGCTGAGGGAGTTGCGTAGGTAGGCAGTGTTTCCACATGTCAGTCTGTAGCCTAACCAGAGGAATGCCATTTCATTGATCTTTGGTCTGGCTTTTGTCTCTGGTATCAACGTCATTGAAGCCTTGTGGTGAGAGTTTTATAATCTGTGATCTAGAGATCTTAACTTCAGTAACACTTCTTTCTGTATGCGTGCGTTCTGTGTGCGTCAGATCAATGTAAGGAGGGGAAGAACAATGAAATGAAGTGAAGACCTATTATTGTTTCATAAGGACATTTGCTAACTACAGTTATTTATGAATTTGATAAATATAATGACTTGTTGCTGTAGTCTGATGGAAAAGATGATGGGTTGAAGCTGTCAGTAATCAAAGATCTTTGATGATACAACTTTTGATGATACAACGAAAAGTTATATAAGGTTATAATCTACAATAGTCCCTTGTTAAACAATGGTTATTAATCAGTTGTAATGGCAATCATTAGATGAATACTTGTGTCCCTGCCCCTGTCTGCTAGGAGACATGGCTCAGTGGGAGAGACTGCAGCAGTTGGACCCTGTGTATAGGCAGAAGGTCCATGAGTTGTATGACCGGGAGGAGTTACCAATGGATGTACGCCACTATCTTGCCTTGTGGATCGAGAGTCAGGAGTGGTAAGTGTATGTGTGTATATGTGCCTGTGTATGTGTGTGTTTTCTATTCTAGGCCGTGTGTGTGTATATATGGTTATGTTTTTGCTTTTCAGGGACCGCGCTGCCAGAGATCCACCCTTGGCCATTGTCCTGTTTCAGGTCCTCTTGGAGAATCTGGACAACCAGTACAGCCGCTTCATGCAGGAGGGGAATGGCGAGAGCTTTGTGTTGCAGTGTAGCTTCAGAAGATTCAAACAGAACTTCCAGGTCTTTCTCCATTTTTGTTCTCCCATAACTTCTTCAAAGTAACCCTGGCTTTTTTGTGCCTTGGTTATGCTACAGTCTATCATAATTGCATTAATACAACATGATTGGTCAGTAATATTGGGTTTTGTTTGTTCATTGAGTTTTTTGTGTACGAAGTGGGTAGTAAATAACAGCGCTGTTGTTATGTGTATATTAATAACAGTTATTAGAGTCCATTGCTATATATTTGATTAATGAGTGCAGTGGTGTCTGATATTGGGGTCCACAGCGATACCAAGAGGAGCCGTACACTTTGGCTAGCATCATTCAGTGGTTCCTCACCAAAGAGCGAGAGATTCTACAAATGGCTGAGCTGCCTGAACAGGTCTCTGTTTATTCTGGTCATCGTCTCCAGCAACGTCTTCACTCTCATTTACTATTAACATCAACCATCATCATCATCATCATCACCACCACCATTATCATCTGTATAATTGTCTTTATGCTGAACCCCACTTAATTCTCTCTCTCTCTCTTTCTCTCTTTCCCCCCACTCTTTCTACTATCCACGTCATTGTCTTTCTTTATTCCTACCTTTCTCCCCCTCTCAGGTGCAGTTGTTGCAGGTTCAGCAGGGCAACATGGAGACAGACAACCAGCGAAGCATGCAGAAGAAGGTGGAGGAAGTACGGCACAGAGTGCAGGTGTGTGCATGGCTCAGAGGGATGGAGAAATAGTGCTCTCGTGAGGAGGCTACACAAGTGAAGTTTGCGTTGCGTATACTGCAACAGTTAGCTCCCACGATGATCAGTGTAATTGGCAACACAAAGCATGGCTGCACTGCATATATAAAAATATATAAAAAATAAATATAAATATATATAAAAAAATGTATTTTGACTTGACTTAATGCTTATGCATGTGACAACTGAACTGTAACATACCCAGAGTAACCCTAAGGTCACTGTCCAGTCTTCACCTTGCGTTGTTTAAAGTGAATTATTTACAGGCCACCCTTGTGATTGGCAGGTTATGGATCACACTGTGAAGTGTTTGGAAGAGCAGCAAGATGAGTTTGATTTTAAGTTCCAGACCCACAAAATGGAAGGTGCTTTCTCATTCTGTCTCTCAATGCATCACTCTGTCTTTCAGTATGCTCTTATTAGCAGAACTCTCTAACAGTTTTTCCTCTCATTTTCCCTGTCTCATCACGTTACAGGAAGCATTACAGAAGATGTCCAGAAGGTCTTACAGTTGATGCTCAACCGCCTGGACCAATCCCGAAGGGTATGTCGTTGTTTGTTTGTTTGTGTGTGTGTGTGTGTGGGCGGGTTCTATCATGTATGTGTGTAAATGGTTTGTGCTGTAAATAACAAAAGGTAAGTAGATTCCTACTATCCTAGCCCTAATAAGGTAATGGCCTGGTCAACATTTTACAAAGGAGCAATACATGTAGGAGACAGTATTGATCAAATTGATTACCTATACATATGTCACCTAGTCCCCTCAATCTAGACAATAGTTGCATTGTTGGTGCTGCTTTCCTGTCATTTTCCCAAGCAATGTAATTAAAATCCAGGGCTTTGTGGTCACAAAGACATATTAGTAATGGCATGAGTGTTTTGAACATATCCAGACCTGTGTGTATTTTTACATGTGCAGTCATATTTCTTTTCTCAGTTTTTGGCTTTCAGTGTATAAGGCAGTCTTTCCCAGTGTTTTTGTCTTGTCATACCACGAGTACCCCCTCACTCATATGTGTTCATGTTCCAAAAGTAGAACGTAACACAACTGATTAGTATAGGCGCAGAGTGCCACAGGTTATTGTCTCCCTGGGGAAACTAGTTGTAGCACACACGTAGCATTTTATTGGCTTAATATGAAATAACTGAGTATGTTTTTATCATCTTGACAATAAATTATTATTAAATATTACCCCCTGCATACCCCCTGCAGTGTGCTCGTGTACCCCTAGCGGTACGTGTACCCCTGGTTGGGATTCACTGGTATAAGGTACCCATCCTGGATATCACTCCAGTCCTGAGTAGTCACTCCATTTCGTATGGTATAAAATCCTTGGAGGTTTTGTGTTTGTAAAAATGTTTCATGCTCATAAAAATGATTTGTGTACATGTAAAAACATTTTGTATTTGTAAAAGCATTTTGTGCATGTAAAAATTATTTGCACATCTGCAAATCCATTTTCGTACCTGGAAATCTGTTTTGTGTCTGTAGAAAATGGACATGCACTTTCAAATGGCTGTGTGTGCGAAAACCAAGCACCAATTCTCAAAAAAAGAATTTCCACGCAGCACAAAATATTTTTACAATTAGAAAATATTTTTACATGTACACAAATCATTTTTCTGGGTACAAAATATTTTTATAAACACAAAGCTTCGTTACAGGCACAAAAAACTTTTGTAAAGGATTTTATACCATCAGTTCAGTTCAGTTCAGTTCATTTATGGCACAACATTTTAAAGGGAATTGTATTGTAATTTTGCTAGTCAGAATGACTGTGATCTCTCTCTCTCTCTCTCTCCCTCCCTGCCTCTCTCCCTCCCCTGTCTGTAGTCTCTGCTGTCCAACCTGACAGCTCTGCTGGCTCTGACTGAAGAAGTCATGTCATTGCTGGTGGAGCAGGAACTTGTGCAGTGGAGATTAAGACAGCAGAAGGCCTACATCGGAGCCCCCGAGGACACAAGCCTGGAGATACTTGAGCAATGGTACACACACACAAAAAGTTACTTATGCGCATACTCCCTAAGTTAATAAAAATGTGCGCTCTGACCTTGTGCTTCGTGTGTGTATTAAATGCGTGCGCCTATGTATCTGTGTCTATCAGGTTCACATCTCTGGCTGAGGGTTTGTTTCAGATCCGAGAGTTCCTGCAGAAGCTCGAGGAGTTGTCTGGAAAAGTGTCCTACGAAAGAGACCCTGTGATACCACAGAAGCCTGTGCTGCAGGACCAGGCTGACAGGATCCTCACCACTTTGCTTAAGAAGTACAGTTTTCATATACATGTATTCGTATGCATACAGTCATTTCCCAAGCTGCACCATGTATAAACCGCAGGTCAATGTTTTATGCAAATTGAAGAAATAAACCCATGTAATGACTGCACCTGTATATCAACCACACCCATGAATACCTGAGTTTATTAAACATTAGCCACAAGGAATCAGAATCAGATCATGAATTAATGAGAAAGTAGAATGAAGGGAAAAATCCATGTTCATTTATAGCCCTCCCCCATGTGACAACCTCATAGGTGAAATTTTGAAATTTTATGAAATCAATGCATTAACCTCAGTTAATAATCAGGAAATAGCAATATTTGTGTGCACATTTGTGTACATTTAATCACCTGCCATGGGCCTCCTCTAGACTGTGGCTGTTTAAATGTGTGTCTTCACAGCTAAAACAAGTTGGATTATGAAGTCCTCTCTCACTGTCCCTCCTCTCCTGTAATGTGTGTGTGTGTGTGTGTGGTTTGTCCTGGTTTCAGTGCCTTTGTGGTGGAGACTCAGCCCTCCATCCCACAGGGGAAGGGGCCTCTCGTACTGCGCACCAATGTCCAGTTTTCTGTCAAAACCAGGTATTGGTGTATGCACGCATGCACACACATGCACACGTACACAGGCACGTGCACATGCACACACAAACACTGTCAGTGAATATTATTATGATTGCTGTAAATCGAAAAACAATTTCTAAATTTAAATTGAAAAAAAAAGATTAAAGTCTATAAGTCTACAATTAAGTCTATTATTATTATTATTATTATTATTAAGTTAATTTTATAAATGTATTTAGGCTGTATGACTAATCTTAAGCTGTTCATTTATAACATTATTAATGACATGACTAACTGACTGAATAATGTGCATTAATGTCATTGTAAACCATTGTTAGCATCTGCGATCTAATAGCCTGAAAACATAAAATAAACTCATACACAACATCAGCAACAACAATGTCTCTCTCTGATAATCTGTCTCCCTTTTAAATCTACCAGGTTCCTTGTGAAAGTCCCAGAACTCAACCATTCTATGCAGGTGACAGTTACTATGGACAAGTAAGACACCTTTCTGTTTTCATCTTTCTCCATGGGTAGTATTTCATTTGGTGACCTGTTGATAAACACCCTTGACGACTCGTCCATACCCTACCATGTCACAAGCCCAAAACAATTTATTCAGGCTGGCTACACACATTGGCTCTCATTTACGATATAATCGTGCAACAGAAAACAGGGCGTACAACCTTCTTCCATGCAGAATTTGGCATTTCTAATTGTGAATGTGAACAGTAGCTATGATCAAAATCTTATGCCAAGTCTCGACTCTGTGTACCCATGTGTACCCACGTCAAAACTTTTCCTGCGTATTTACTTTCTGAATATATCCTACTCATTGCTAGTCATAATGTAGTCTATACATTGATCTGTATCAAACATATAAACTGTGCGTGCATGGCTTGTGTGGTTTTCCCCCAGGGTCAGATGGTGTCATGTAATTGTAACTGTGTTGCATTCATTCTGCCTGGGAAATAAAGTCTACAGTTTAAATCCCCCACTTTCCTGCCTTCTATTGATGCAATAATTTTTACACTATGCAACTATAATTGTGACTGCAACTAGTTTTCCTGTGTGTTTGCAGTTGCTATCACCACCCTGTTCAAAGTTCACACATATTAGACGTTGTTTACTTTGGATTTTTTCAGACATAGATCCAGTAGTATAAACCCTGTTGAGTTTACGACCTGCAGCATAATGTGTGCAACAAGTCAAAGTGTTTATTGGGCTTCCAAATACGTTTTAGAAGTAAAAAGCTATCCTCATGCTTCCAAGATAAATGGGTGGCGTGACAGAGGCGTTGGGGTGAGCTTCTGTGTGTCATTGCCAAATCTGACTTAGGTGATATCTGACCTCTTCCTGGGGCAATATCTTCTTCTTGTCTTCCTAAACAGGAGTAGTTAAATTTTCCTCCTAAACAGATGTAGTCTGTGATAAAATTGTGTTACAATAAACTGCAAGTACTAGAAAGATTCCATGAGTAATGATGAGTTCATAATGATGAGCTCAGTGCAAATATTTTTTTGCAAATTTGCACCTTTTAACTTGCAAAATATTTGTATTTATTTTTGTCATGTGTTGTTTGTGGGGAGTGTGCATGCACTCTCAGCTGTTGTTCTTTTTCTGTGTATTTCAGGAATGCACCCCAAGTAAAAGGGTAAGTGAGACTGAGCCTTGGAGTTGCTTCACCTGACACCCAATCTATGAGCCTCAGTTTGTGGGTGACATAGCAATAACACAGCCAGTAGCCATGGAAACAACCTTTATTAGAACGCAGACAACAATCCGCTGGTGTCTTTGGGAGGTGGAGGAAGGGAGGCGAGAGCATCTCCCTGCCTTGATCTCCGGGGGAGTTATTTTCCAGCGATGGCCTTGGCCCAGACCAGACACACGACCCGCCACCACTCCCATCCATCATGCAGCCAGCTGCAAACGTTCCGGCAGGACAGTCAGGTTCCCCGAACCCGGGCTTCTCCTGTAGAAGATGGTGTCAGTGTCAAATGTCATGTCAAATCCATGATTTTCAGTTTGGAGAGCAGGGTGGTAAGAGTCTCTCAAGACAGATTTAGTCGAGACGAAAGAAACAAAGCAGGTAAGATAAGGGGAGAAAAGGGAGAGACAAAGAATGCGACTGCCTCCGCTGAAAGCCAGACCACAAAAAGCTCCAACTATACTCTAACTATACTCCACCTATACCTATACTCTAACTATACTCCACCTATACCCAACTATACTCTAACTATACTCCACCTATACTCCAGCCATACTCCAATATACTACAGCCATACTCCAAGTACACTCCACAAACCACAACAACATGTTCCTGTTTAGGAACTGTTAGGAAAGTATAGGAACCACATGTGTGTGCCTACATGTACAATTATGTAACTACATAGTACTGTAACAGTGGCCCAAAATCACTGACTATAAGCAACGTCAATAGGGAGAGAGCCTTTAAAGGTTGGTATTGTAGGGCTTGAGCTGTGGGGTTGTTGACTGACTGTGTGGGAAGGGAAGTGAAATTGCAGTGATACAGAGAGGAAGGAACTGGAGAGGTCGAGGATTTCACACAGACTTGTGAAAGTTGTCTTTTCACAAATTGCCTCTTTTTTGGGAACTTAGATGATATGGGAAAGGTGACAGATATTGCCATATAAGGCAGAGCCTGGTCAATTGTAACAGGAAAAACAACTTTTGATTGACATTTGATGCAAATGAGCAATGCATATTTTCTCTCCCCCTCTCTCTCTCTCTCTCTCTTTCTCTCCGTCACACACACATTCAGTCACATACACATTCAGCATTGCAATGTTCCTGCAGAAATGAAATCAAAACTGCATTTTTCACATCATAATATCTGGACAGTTTACACAGCTAATGGTTTTGAACTGAGCTAAAATTATCCTTTGTCCAACCAACCATACCCCCATCCACATCATGTGATGAGTTTTCTGTTTGTGTGCGTGTGTGTATGTGTGTGTGCGTGTGTGAATGTGTGTGTGTAGGTACCGCCGGTTCAATGTGTTGGGTACGGCAAAGAAGGCCCTGAACATGACAGAGAGCATGCAGGGAGCTATGGTGGCTGACTTCAGACACTTGGTGAGTGACTCAGCTCCTTCCCTGGTACATGAGGTTGACTGAGGCATGATATGACAAACACAGGGAAGTGCAGGCAGAGGAATGTGCCTGGCTTGCACTCAAAAGGAAGTTAAGTAGTTGGAGGGTTTTGTGTGATATACAGATCATGCTCTAAAGGTCTATTAAACAATGCAGCAGGGCTACTTCAGGAATCTTTATGGTTGGCATGATACTCAGTTCCTCTTCTAACTTCTGTTGCTGAGTGTAATCATGCGGTTTTACTCTGTTATTTGTGCACACCAAATGCAATGGGAAACTCAGCATCAGCAACACCAGCAGAGCAGCAGCTACAATCAAAATCTTTTGCCAAGTCTCGACTTTGCGTACCTATGTGTACCCACACGGAAACATTTTCTGAGCGTTTAGCGTTTTTCCTGAATGTAGCCTACTCTGTTGTGTTGGTTGATTTCATTAAAAACCCATGATGTGGCCAGGGTTGTCTTCATTGTTCAAACATATAAACTGTATGTGAATGGCTTGTGTGTGTCTGTGTGTGTGTGTGTGTGTGTGTGTGTGTGTGTGTGTGTGTGTGTGTGTGTGTGTCTGTGTGTGTGTGTCTGTGTTGCAGACACTCAAGGAGCAGAAAGTTGGAGCTGGAGGGAAAGGCATCAATGATGTGAGTTGACATGAGGTGACAGACACTAACATGTTCTTCTTGTGTCAACTTGTCTTGGACACACTTTGTTTTCAGAGTCATATTTTAATGCAAAGGTGGCCTTTTTGGACCCGTGAGTATAGAGTCCACTGTGACACAAATTGAATGAAACAGTTCACTGCACATGATTGAACTGTATCATGGTTGACAACACAGTGCCTTCGGTTATGTAACCAAACATTGTACTCTTGTGAGTGTGACCCATGATCTGGTTTATGCTTACACATGTTTAATGTAACATATGAAATGGAAATGAATTGTGTTTGTGTGTCTGCAGCTCTCTCTGAGCGTTACAGAGGAGCTCCATGTTATCAACTTTGAAACCGAGTTTAATCTTCATGGCCTGTCAGTTAAGATAGAGGTGAGGTTGTTCATTGATAGATCATTTTTGACAAACTGAACTTTCATCAGTCATGACCTCCTCTCACTCAGCTCAACCACTGTTATAACTGCAGTACATACTTCAGTATACAGTATAGCGTTTTTCTCTCACTGATTTTGTACATTGTTTTGGTCTCTTTCTCTCTCTCTATCTCTCTCTCTCTCTCTCTCTTTGTCTCTGTCTCTTTCTCTCTGTCTCACCCTTTCCCTCTCCATCTGTCTCTGTCTCCCTCTCTCTCTGTCTGTGTGTCTCTCTCTCTATCTCGCTCTCTCTCATTCTGTTTTTCAGACCTCCACCCTTCCAGTTGTTGTAATCTCCAATTCCAGTCAACAGCAGAATGCCTGGGCCTCTGTGTTGTGGTTCTGCATGCTTTGTCATGACCATGAGGTGAGTTTCTCTGTGTGTCTATTTGGTTGTGTGTTACCCTATTTGTTTACATTTGCCAGCAGTCACATCAGTTTTACAACCCATGGATAGAGGCCTTTAACTGACCCCGCCCCATACGATGGCTCTGTTCCATTTCTCCTCCCTGTACCCATGAATGACTAACAACTAAACTATAGTTCCTTAAGCCCACAGTTTTGTCTGTGTAAGGGGTAGGAATATGACATTTGGTGTGAAACCTCTTGGACCAATGTCTACACATAAAAGGTTTTGCTCACATTTATCGTGCTGTAATAGATAAAGATAATAGAAAGAAAACAACCATAGCTTCTCTATGGATACCTCTATGGAAAATTCTATAGGTAAAATCCCCAAAGGAAATGGTTCTAAACTCTGCTTAAAGGCAATAACACATCAAGGAAAAACATGCAATCGTAATGATTCTGTTACTAACACATCTCTAACAGTCTATCCTATGTGTCTAATTTGATGAAGATCTGACATTTCTAACCTTTGTTGTAGATGCTTAAGTTAACACACAATACACCCTATTCAGGAATTATTGTGCAATGTCCTACAAATGTCAAATACACTACAGCCAGCCAGTCCTGACTGCTGCATATGACATACTCTGTCCATTTCTGTAATGTGTGCTTTTTTCCATCTGTGTGTTTGTCTGTGTTTGTTTGTTGTCTAGAATGTTTTGTTCTTTGCAAATACTACCCCAGCTCCTTGGCCCAAAGTTGCGGAGATGCTGAGTTGGCAGTTTCTGTCAGCCGCTGGAAGAGGCCTTGAAACTGATCAGCTGGATATGATCGCTCAGAAGCTATTTGGTACAGACATTCTGATATATTTAAAAGTGTATTTATTGTATAGGACATATCATATTGGTATTGAAATGCTATAGTCAAAATCGCCAGTAATTTATATATATATATATATATATATATATACACCAGTACACACTAATCCTCACTTATTTTCATTTCCGTCACACACACACACACACACACACACACACACACACACACACACACACACAGACAACTGGCCAAGCATCCCATATATAAATTACTGGCGATTTATATATATATATATATATATATATATTTATATATATATATATATATATATACACACATACATATATATACGTAATTCATTAATTTAATAATATAAACCTACTAATACCTCAGTAATGTCATATTAATATTAGTGATCAGTAACCCCCATATGTGAGCTCATCAGTGTACGTATTCTATTAAAAAACTTTAGGAATAGGACAGGATGCTTGGTCAGTTTCAGTTCAGGTCTGTGTGTGTGTGTGTGTGACGGACATGAAAATAAGTGAGGATGAGTGTGTACTGGTATGTGTGTGTGTTGAAATATGTAACGGACTGTGTTGATTGTCATTACACAGGAAAGCAGCAAAACTACGACAGCTGCACCCTGTCTTGGGCCAGGTTTAGCAAGGTAAGTGTGTGTGTATGTGTGTGTGTGAATCCCATGATGTCATTGTTGGTGCTGCTTTTGGCCTACAACCTGCTGTGTTGTATTATGTTAGGAATAACGGCCATCAAGGTGTCCCCATATAGTGAGTAATGGACAAGGTGTGAGGGAAGAAGACAGAGTTCCGTTTGCCTAAGCCAAGTCCATTACTCCTCTGTGTCAGGACACCTCGAAGGCCATTGTCCTGCTTATCACCCAGTTGCCACATTTATGTAATTATTTTCTTTAAGCAGTGATCTACAAAGTTTGTAGTTTGTAGCTTTGGTGTAGTCTAATGCTTTGTGGGAAAGTAGTTCCACAAGGCTGATCTAGATTATTTGGTTGTTATAGTTACCTGTTATGATTCTGTCTCCCGGGACATCGGCCCCGCTGGACTCACGCTGCATTGCAGCTTCCTTGTTTTGTTTTTCTATGTCTCCCATGTGCTTATGTTTTGTTCGCCTGACCCGCCCCTTTCTTTCCTCATTGTTCCACACTCATTGTTTCTATGCTTCCGTGTTTGCCTGATTCCCGTCCCGTGTTTTTTTGCCTCCTCCGAGTTTTCTGAGTTTTTTGCCCCTTTGGTTCTGTGGATAATTTTGAGTTTGGACTGTGATTTTCTGAATTGGATTAATGTTTTTTGTTGGAACTTTCGCCTACCCGTTTGTGGATTACTGTTTTTGGTTTTTGATCTTCTGAGCATTTTCCCTTTTTGTGATTCTGAATTGTTGTAAATAAACCTGTCTTAATCTGCATTTGGGTCAGTCTGAGTTCTCACGTACTTTACAGTTACCATTCTAAAAAGCATTGATATGGAACGGTGATTAAACATTTTTACCATATCAATATCATAGCTGTCCTGCTAACGGGGAATAACAGACACCACAGAAAACAGTTTTTAATTTCTCCAGCTGATAATTGGGAATTACTTGTATATCACGTCATATCCACACTCATTTTTTCTTGTGTGTGTGTGTGTGTGTGTGTGCGCGCGCGCGCATGCGTATGTGTGTATGTGTGTGTGCTTCTATTGTGTGCGTATGTGTGTGTGTGTGTGTGTATGTGTGTGTGTGGGTTTAAAGGAAAATGTCTCGGACAACAACTTCTCACTCTGGGTGTGGTTGGATGGCATTCTCTTCCTGGTGAAAACCTATCTGGCGGATATCTGGAGAGATGGGTATGCCGTTATGTGGATTTAAAAGAGTTCTTTTGTTTTGTGTTTTTTACATTTTGTACATTATACAACATTATGTAGAGCATGACATTTGATCATTTCTGTGATCGTGTTTATGCTGCTGGTAGTAAGGTGAACAAAAGGAGGTGAATTTAAGAACGTTTAATGACTTAACTATGATGACTGTACTAGCGAAGTAATTGCCCTAAAGTCCATAATGGTATACTAACAGCACCAGTCTTAATAGTGTAGTAAGTGCACTAATGTAAACAGTAGAGCCGATTTATCGACAATGCAAGTACGCAGAGATTGCTATGGACACAAGCTCACATGCGCAATCTGAATGCATCTCGTTTGGTAAGCTTCCATTGACTCCCATGTTATCACACATACTGTTGTGTCTAGTCAGAAATATTTGACGCTCATACTTTGCTCCACAAGAACACATCGTGGTCTCCTTGTGCTCACATTTGCATATGTTTGTGCTGACAATGGATCAGCCCTTAGTGAGTTAAATGCAATAGTGTAGGTATAACATAGCATAGGCGGGTGATTTAAATGCAATAGTGTAGGTATAACATAGCATAGGCGGGTGATTTAAATGCAGTAGTGTAGGTATTACATAGCATAGGCGGGTGATTTAAATTCAATAGTGTAGGTATACCATAGCATAGGCGGGTGATTTAAATGCAGTAGTGTAGGTATAACATGGCATAGGCAGGTGATTGCTAGCTTGGCCATGCCCTCCTATGCACTTCTGTTTGATTATCGTCTCCCTACAGTGCTAGTCTGGATTTGATCCCATTGAGCTTGTTGTCTCAGGAGACTTTTTAACCAGTCCAATCAGCAAACAGAGGGAGGCGTTGTGAATGCAGAGCTAGAATGCTATCAGTCAAGGCAAGCTATCAGTCAAGGGCTTATCCAATCTTTTTAAACTTAAACACTGCAAGCAAGCCATCAAATTTCACTACGGAATGTCCAGACTCTCTGTACGAAACAAAAGTGTAGAACAAGGGTCTGGTTTTATTTCCAGGTTAGGTAATAGGTAATAATGTGTCTGTATTTGTTTTATTTCCAGGCTAGGTAATGGGTAATAATATGTCCATATTTGTTTGTTTAGCTCAGTGATTGGGTTCATCAGTAAGGGGAGAGAGAGGACCCTTCTGAAGAAGAAGATGAGTGGGACCTTCCTGCTGAGATTCAGCGAGAGTATTAAAGATGGAGGAATCACATTCAGCTGGGTGGAGAGAGACCTGCAAGGTGTGCACACTCACACACACACACACACTCACATACACACACATACACATGCACACACATACACACACAGACACTCCCACACACACACAAACACAGACCCCAGACCCCTACATACAAATATACATATATACATACACACATACACACACACGTTTAGTTGGTTATGTGAGCTTGTTTCCTCCTCCTGTAGGTATCAATAATGTGCGGACTGTTCAGCCTTTCAGCAAGACTGATCTGAGTCAGATCCCTTTCGTTGAGATCATCCGAAACTTCCAGATCTTGGAGGCTGGAAACATTCCAGAAAACCCTCTGCGTTACCTGTACCCTGACACTCCCAAAGACACGGCCTTTGGGAAATACTATACAGAGAAGACTGGAGGTGAGCACCCGAAATGTCTCTCCAGTTGTTACAGTACAAGTACAAACATGTGCTATGCCTCTAATTGTGTTGAATTAAATCTATAAGTAAAAATGAAATCTGTTCATATGTTGGTCACATGTTTGTTAGTCATGATTCAAAATATCACTAATTATTTTCATCTGGACTGTTTTTCTTCTACAGAGGATAGTCCATATATCAAATACATTAAGACCAAGTTAATGTTCGTGTCAAAAGAGTAAGTATGTTTTTCTGTGTCTGTGTAATAAGCTGTGTATGTGTGTGCTTTTGCACGAGTGGGTGCACATGCATTTGTGTTTATGAATGGGAATCAGGGGGTTAATGTAGTTCCCATGGAAACCTTTGTTTTCCACTGTGACTACACCCCAAATTATGATGGCAATTTGAAAAGACAAACCTGTCTACCAGTATCCCCAAAACCAGTCGGAGCAGTTGCACAACAGCTACTGTTGCTATTCTTGGAAACATCTGGAACATTTCAACTCATAACCCTGTTGTTTGAGGTCACTGAGTTTATTAGGAAGAACGACAAAATCAGGGTTCCCATGCGTCCTGGAAAACCTGAAATTTTAGAGGTGGCTTCTCCAGTCATAGAAAACACCTGGAAATCGACTCAAACTATATTGTCCTAGAAGATTATAATTTAGCCCCCCTCATTCAGATAGTATACAGTATACAAATTGGTTCTTATTTTGTATTGTATCCTGAACTCCTGTGGGGACAATTCTGTTCTGATGAGTTGTGTTTTCAAAAAGCATGATGTCTTTTCATCTGAAACTACATGAAAAAAGGGATTTAGCTTTCAGAATCTCAAAAAGATATAATTTCAATTTCAAAGATCTCCCTTACTTTTTGAATATCAAGGATGTGGGTTTTGATGGTTTAGGTGGTTTGATGAGGAAGCCTCAGGGTGCTAGGGCTCCCTATTGGACACACTGCTCAAGGCCCAGGGACACAACTGGCATGCCAGCTCATATACCTTACAATATATTTGCCATCATAAATGAAATTAAAGCAAACCATTAAGGGAGTGGTAAAAACATTATCAGCTTACATGTTAACAAAGCCAACCACCACTATATCTGTATTTGCAGTTGGGTATGTCCTGATGCATATCACAATAGCACCAGGCCTGTATTGTTGTTTTAGTAAGACTTCACCTCAATCCGTGCCTTGATACATTTCATGTTGAATCTGCAAAAGGTCTGGAAATGTCCTTGAAATGTCCTTAAATTTGATATTGAAGAAAGAGTGGAAACTCTGAAATTTTAAAAATTGTCAGTTACAACTAATTGAACAAAGCACAGAAACTAATTTCTGATTTACTTTCCTTGTCCTGTTTAGTTAGCGTTAGCTGTACATCCTATAGCGTTTACTGTACATACTGTACGTTGTGCAAATTGTTATTGTTCCCTGCTGACGGCACTTACTGAACCAGAATAACAGGACTATTGTTTGAAATGCTCTAGAATTTTCCTTTAAAAGAATACAGAACTAGACTACGCTAAAGAGACTTCTCCGCAGCTTTGCTGACACACATGGAAGAAGGAGTGAATGAAACCTGTTTGTTTCCCTGCTTACCCATGATTCAACTGGGCCACATAGAACACTACATGTAATAATAGTACACTTCATTGAGTTCAAGTTGTACGGCACCTGTGTTCTTACTGTGCTACTATCCTGCAGTAGTTCAAATGCATGGTCAGTAACTCTGCAATGTGATTGGTAGGAGCGGGTCTGAGGGCAAACTCTCGCAGCCAATGAACAATCTGTGTTCGCCACACTGCGATGAGGTCACAGGTAAGTTTGAACTCCCATGAAATAATCTCATAATCCCAGCTCCATCAATCCACCCTGCCTCCCTCAATCACCTGGGGCAGACCCCCAAAAACTCTCTGGAATAAAATTTTGTAGTTTGGGCACAGGTTAAGATAGAAAAAATAAGAAAGGGTGCATAGGCTTTCATGTATTTGCCTGCTTCTCTACGTCTTCTCATTTTTCTCCTTCCTCACTCTGATTTCATTTTACCGGATATTCACTGATGCTTGATTGTGATTGGGTGTTTTTTTTTTTTTTTAATGCAGCTGTATTCTGGCTTGGATGGTCACCAAGTGTGTTGATATCATTTGCATGCAAATTAAAGGCTGTGTTGTGCCTGTGGTGCAGCTTAATAGCCCAGTAGGAACAGTTCCAACATCCAAAAATCTCTCTACAGCAGTTACTGAGCAGACAGCCAATTTTAACTTCTTTTTTTCTGTAAGAATGTACAAACAAAGCTGCAAATCTGTCTTTTTTTACAGTCATTAGTTGAAACACACTGCTGACATTCCCCCCATGAAAAGAGTCGGTAGGTGTAGCTCTGAGGTGGCAAACTAAAAGGACCAGTTGCCATAGAGGTCTGGTAATGTCAAATGCTGCCCCCTGCTGCTCACTTGTGAAAATGATTCGGCTCACACTTTATGATTAACCCTTGTACTATTCCTATCTATTCGTGTCAAAGGGTTAAGTATTTCCATCAGTCCATCAGTCAAGCATGTTTGATGGTGTATAGATACTTTGGAGGTTGCAAATAGGAGATCTGTTCAGACATATATAAGTATCCGCTGAAACATCACTTTCTCACCCCTGCTGTAAGATGTTTTTACTTCCTGTATAGCATGCACCTTCACACAAAGAATTGCAACTAACATGGTTGTGCTTTCAATCATAACCTTTGAATTCCCAGGCTGCTGTTTTGCTATGGCAGATAGCTGGCTAGGCCGGTATACTGAGGACGAACTGTTCCTATCGCAAAGCAATGATCAGATTTCACTAATCACCAGCATACATAACCCCTCATGTTTATCTGATTTGTTTGTGGCATAAGATTTTGTCGTTACTGTAATATCAAGGCTAGTATTTGAACATAGAGTGAATATGATATAGCTTAAACGTAGGTGCTAGTCCTGTTTTCTGTGCTTTTGTGATTCTCCAGCTAAACTCCAGAATGTCACACGTAACCTGTTTATCGACTGTCTCTTTTTCAGTTGCAGAGGAGCCCCTGGTGAACTCCATGGATAAGGTGTTGTTAAACAGTGATGGGGAAATGCCTCTACTGAGCGCAGGGATGCCAGACATGGTAATGGATGATGACCTGCTGCAGAAGTTTCTCAATGACCCAAACATGTTGGACGGAATCAGTGGAACAGACACCTGCTTCACAGAGCTCATTCTAAGTCCCTGACAATCATAGCCATTTACAGAGAGATTTGTGAACATGGCCATGATTTACTAGAACTACTTTTCACAACTCACACACAACACACCCTCATAGTCATCTCTGTCTACACATAATCAAAGCAACAAACATACCACCATAGTCAAAAATCAAGGATGGAGATTTTTGAAGACTTCTGCCCTTGTTTTATCCAAACATCACTGCTTTTAATGCACCTTATCTGTTTTTAATGCCCTGACAGTTTGGATAACAGACATTGACGCTGGGAAATGTACTGCCCGCCTTTCAGAATTATTACCAATGAGAAATATGTGGGTGACAGCAAAATAGAAAGCACTTCCCATTTTATTAATAATTCTTGATGAATCACTAGTGGTAACTAATCCCGAAGCACTTTAGAAAAGAAAAAGAAATCAAACAAAAATGGTCAAACCTAAACAGTGGCTTAATTCAGAATCTCAAACTGGTCTCCCATAACCGATTAAGCCTAGCCCTCAACAAAAACATTGTCAATGGAAATTGAAGACTTGTTTACACTATGTAAGAATTTAAAATGTATTTATTAGCCACTGGATGGCAGTTACGTAATGGATGAAGGCTCTCTCAGCTACCCCTACCATTTCTTGGCCAAAAGCCATTTTTACCAGATCAGCCTTGGTGCCCTGCGGAACAAATAAATTTGTAAGCAGATCATGAAAACAGGTCTGTTACCTTGCTAGTTCACATAACTCCTCAAAAATGATCATTGCTCTTTACTGTCCTTTGGCTTGGAGATAAATCTACATGTATCTGCAAGAATTTAAGATGTCGATGTAAGTTACAACAAAAATCTGTGATTATAGGGAGAGCTTTGTTAAAAATCTATTCATGTGTGTTTTTGTCTCACTGAATGAATTGAAGAGATAGTTGAGTACGTTTTTTTTCATCAGCTTAACCATATTATTTCTTATATTTCTTCATAGTATTTTTTGGTTGTTTTTCATAGAACTGCATTGAACTCATTGTATCCTGTGCCCTTAAAAAATCCTTCTAGTGTGTCTAGTGTAGAGGTGCTTTTCTGCATTGTTTACACAATTGGAGTGACCAAAATGGCGTATTCATTGGAACCCATAGCTTAGACCAGAAAATAAAAGTTGTACCAGGTATTTATTCACTAAACAAGGAATATAAGGAAACTTGATTGTCACATTTACATAGATATTGGGTGTCAGAAATGCTGTAAACTAGCCTAAAGTCAGCTACAGTATTGATGTTTGAATTTGAAAGCCATTATGATTTTGTTCTGCCTCTGCTGGCATTGCTACATTAGGTTGTGTAGCCTACCTACTCACCTGTCGTGAATATCATTTTATTGTCCATAGCAAATCAAAATATCTGGGACGTTGTTTAATTTAGGCCGCTTTTTTGTGGGCTGTTGAACAATGTGAACTGGAAGAAGTATGAAGAACAGAAAGCTTTTACACTTGGGGCCATATGAGTATGTACATTTACATGTAGCAGGCGCTTTTATCCAAAGCGACTTACAACTCATCAACTACCAAGTGTTCAGGGCCAGGGCCACTACGCTACCACCGCCCACGCTGTAACATTGGAGAAACCATCATGACATTTTTTATGACAGTCAATGAGACAATTTAAACGCAAGCTTAGAAGTGCACTGATATTCCTGTTTACAAGTGCAAAAAGTTCAACCACCATGAATAGTAGGAAAAATAATTTTGTGCAAATAATAAAATAAATAATTGCTTGTAACATTGTGTGAAATCATTGCACAGATTAAAGAATAGCACACCAGAGCAGCAAAAACAGACAAATATCTTACATGTCTTAGAGACATAAACTCCAGACAGAGACATATCTTACATGTCTTAGAGACATAAACTCCAGACAGAGACATATCTTACATGTCTTAGAGACATAAATTCCAGACAGAGACATATCTCACATGTCTTAGAGACATAAACTCCAGACAGAGACATATCTTACATGTCTTAGAGACATAAACTCCAGACAGACATATCTCACATGTCTTAAAGACATAAACTCCAGACAGAGACATATCTTACATGTCTTAGAGACATAAACTCCAGAGATATATCTTACATGTCTTGGAGACATAAACTCCAGACAGAGACATATCTCACATGTCTTAAAGACATAAACTTGTGTGAGTGAAATATACTTGTGTTTGTAGCAGTGTATCAGGGTGATGTATCTTATGAGAAACAATATAGCATTTTGCTTCACCTAGAAAAAACACGCAGGAGTACTGAATTGTGTCTGAACCACCAAATTTTTAATTTTTTTTTTTTTTAAGCACAAGTACAACAGATGGCCAGAGAGTGGTGAGAGACAGTCTACTGATTCAAAATCAAAACGTGAACGATCGGACAACATATTTAACTGATCCAGAGGACCAAAGAGGGGAATCAGCTGGCTCTCAGTCTAAGAAATACCTCACTCTGGACTGATCACATTTCATTTTACTGCTTTTCTAAATATAAACCTTAATTAGTAGCAATTCAATATTCCATTTAAATATTTGATACATTTTCAACAATTGTATATGCAACAAATGGGAAATAGACCATATGTCATTCAGTCTTGATATTAACATATGTTCAAATACTAAACTGTTTAAATCATATATTTTTAAGTAATCATAAATTTGTCAAGGTTGGTATATTAAACAGTAGATAAAGGCAGATGTTATTTGCACCTGGGTGTATATAGCCAACATTGCGGTTTGCACCTGGTGGACATAGTAAATGTGGCTATCTATAACCAACTGTATATGGCATGGAATAGCAGAGACAATCACCTGGGTGTCAGTAGCAAACAATGCTATTTACACCTATGCATACTTATGTGTATGGAAACAGCATCAATGTCTTGATTTGCTTTCCAAAGTGGAAAGTGGAGGTGCTTCCTTATGAGGCCAAGCTGTGTCTGCTTTTTAGCAGACGTCACAGCAATAACAGTAGAATAATGCAGCTTTCATGTCTAAAGTACTGTATTCCTTCATAAGAACCGCAAAGTATTCCTCTCTGAGTATGACGCTCTGAAAGATAATTTTACCTAGGGTTAAAGTCCTGCTCCTCCTAAATGCAAATCATTTACACCTACAGTCCCGTGGTCCTCGGATTAGGACCATTTGGCCATCTCTCACACCAGATTGGGACAGAGCTTCCATGTTGGTGCCTCTCTGTGGTGTAAGATACCCCTCTGAATAATGCACCTAAAAACACACCTTTTCAGCAAGGCCTTTGATGTCTAAACCCCTCCCTCCAGTCAAACCTTGGATATCTTGAGAGGCACCATATGAAACCACTTGACTATTGTGCATTTTTATGAAGAATTTCAAAGAAATCAAATTTGAGATTTAAATTTCATCGTTTGATATTAGTAGGCCTATACCACGGACATACAGTGTAAAACATATTTTCATATAGTAAGTTTTATTTGAAGTTTTTCCCTTATTGCTTGTAAAGCTTACAATAACTTCACTAGTAAAAAAACTATTAAAACAGTTCAATAAACACAACAAAATCCCCTTAACCAAAGCTAGAGTTGAACCTAAGGCACTCTGTACTGCTGACACCTTCTAGACTACCATCAATCCATTTTCAAAGGTTAGCAATTTCCTTTTGTTTTTGTGTGTTGCTAAGCAAGCACTGATTCAATCGTTTGTGTCGATGCTGCAATCCATAATTAACTGAATATTGTATGCATTCTCTGAATAAAGATTAGACAAGTACAACGACTGATTTCTCTACAGCAAATGTTATCAGGAATATTCTTGTGAAGAAATTTTTGTGGTGTTTGTTGTGTACGCCCAAATGTGTTTGTAATTGTGGGTGTAAACAGCTTTTTATTATCCTATTGCCTGTTCGTATCTGGGGTGCAAATATACACTCCGGTATGGGGTAATGTGCTCACTGAACAAGAGTTTGTTTCCCAAAACAACAAACTGTTTAGCAACTATGGTTTTGGAAAACTGACGACTGGTCAGCAAATTATCTCTCAAATCACTACTTGATGTGATAATGAAATAAAATTATATAGAGAGGCAGAAAACTGTGAATAATATTAATATTTGTTCATCATACTGTATCACAGCCACAAGAAATGGCCCGTTGAGTCACTCAGATGGTTGTGCTAGGGCAGGTTGTTGTTTTTATTTATTCACGTTTATGGCTTGAGTACTACTCCACACACAGCCTGTAACCTAAGGTGAGGAAGGGAAGGCAGAGGCAATATACTTCTTGCCGTTTCCATAAGAGGAATTGTCCCAGGTGTACGTCTGGATGATCAGAGGTTTTCCTCCCAGACTTAGCTTACACCTGAGAATGCACACAACATTAATTAGCATAGCTATACGCCTGCATGTACACACACAAAACACAGATCTACATACCTACACACACACACACACACATCTACATACCTACACAGCACACACACACACAGATCTACATACCTTCACACCACACACACATACATCTACAGATACACATATCTACACCACAAACACACACACAAATAAACATGCACACTACATGAACTAGAATTCACACTCACTGTTTGCCAGGTCGGGCTATGTAGCAGAGGGTGTAGAGGGCCAAGTCAAACTCAGGGCTACAGCCAATGATGGCAGAGCCCACCTGCTTGAAGTAACCATCCCAGTGAAACTGCAGCCCCAGCACATCAGGATAGGTCACCCACTGTAGCCCCACAGAGAGCAGGCATCACACATGTGCACAGATCTGCTCTTGACTGGAGCAAATTTTACACTACATTCAGGACTATTCTAGTCCTTAACCCATATTTGACCCATAATCCGTATTGGCAACACTTGCCTTTATGCTGTAATAAAGTGGCACAATAAAGAGTAGCCATTACTTAATGGTATGGTTATTCATGTTTATTAATACTTAAATATAACTAATTACTATTTGTACTATATAGTTACTTACTTTGCATTGTTTAAAAATAAATGTTTGCAGATAAACCTTTTACATACATGTTATCTGATGCCATAGCTGTGTGTTAAAATGAAAGTGTGAGTTAATGTTGTACGTGTCAATTCATTACATTTTAATCTCTGCAGGTAATGAAAAGTAACTATTTTGTAACTATTTACAACTCTAGTAATAGAGTAGTTTAGTGCTGGATCGTGTAGTTGAACTCACAGGGCCGTTGAAGCTGTGGCTGTAGTAGTTCAGTAGACCCTGCTTCTCCAGCAGGTAGAACTGCAGCCAGTTGTGGAAGCCAGACACCTTACTGTTTTTAATCTCCCCTTTTGTGTGTGTGTGTGTGAGTGCATACAAAAACAAAGAGAGAAAAAGGTGACACTTTGTAATCCACACACTGTGCAAGTGATGCTGCAGATTAGTCTATATGATTTTAATGATGATAATGTTGCCATTTTGCTTTTACAATGTTCCAGTTCCCAGACCACCATTAATGAAGCTGCTGAAAATACACAGATGCTCTGTCACTGACCTGCAAAGATGTGCTCAAAGCCACTGGAGTCCAACTTGCCACTGGAGCGGGAGTAGAGTCCAAACCACATCAGCTTCAAGTCAGACTTGAACTCCTGCTCAGACTTGTACACACCTGTCAGAGACAGCAGTCAGAATATAGCCATAAGACGCCAAACGGCACTCACTCGAGGCCTCAAAGCTATCCAATGCCAGCCCTTAATGAGGAGTAATACGGCTGGGTGATATGGCAAGAGATTTGATTGTAATATATTTTACCATATTCACCAATATTGATTTTTATCACGATTAGGGCTGGGTGATAAAATCTCAAATCAAGATCACTTCTAACTGACGTTTGACAGGGCAGAATCACATGATAATACGTGGTGTACTGTCAAAGAAAAGCATGTGAACAGGCAGTGAAATGCACAGAATCCAAAGAACAAAGTTAAACAAATAAATAAATAATAACTAAATAAATACTTAATAATACACAATGCTTAATCATGAACTTGATCATTGACAATTAAAGGTTACAAATGCTAGTTCAATTCATTTTTTGATTAATTGCCCTGCCCCTAAGGAGGGACATGTGGCATGTGGCACCTTTGGTATAGAGGAAGGCGTAGAGCTTCTGGCCCACTTCCGTATTGCTGATGCACTCATTAAGGAAGTTATCCTGTTCCGCCAACTGCGAGGCACTGAAGTTCTCAGTGATGCCCGTCTGCCGAGAATAGTTATCCAACAGAGACAGGAACGCCGCAAAGGTCGGCCTAGAGAACAGAGAGTGCTCGTCCACAAACTGGTACAGCCTGCAGGTTTTGAAGAGAAGACAGTGAGATGGTTATGGGATGTTTGACAGACAGAAAGAAACAAGATGGACAATGTTTTTGTTAGTAGTCCAATTATTGTGATGTTGATGACTTTAATGGTGTTTGTGGTTGGCGGTATTTGTCTGTTGTGCTGGTGTTGGTGTGTTTGTGTTGATGTTTGGGTGGTGGTAGCGTAGTGGTTAAGGAACCTGCCTAGAATGCTAGTAGTCTAGAAAGTTGTGGGTTTGAATCTTGGCTACCACCTTTGTGCCCTTGAGCAAGGCACTTAACCCTAAGTTGGCCCTGAACAATTGATAGCTGACAAATATAAGTTGTTTTGGGGGGAAAAAGTGAAATGTAAATAAAAAGCTAAATGTACTTGTTAGGGGACAGGTCCTGCTGGGCGCTGGTCTGAGAATCAGGTATAATGGCCTGAGGGTTCAGGATAACCTGAGACGCGGAGGCTTTGTTAGAATCCAGAGTGTAGAGGGCCTCTGAGATAGCAATGAGGTCACTGTCCGTAATCACCGTGCCAGTGCTACCTATTTACAAACACACACAAACACTCACTAATTAGATCTAAAAACGTGACGTCAACTTTTTTTCAGTTCGGCTATACAGTGGGGGAAATAAGTACTGAATATGCCAGCATTTTATATTATATTTTATATTTATATTTAAAATTTTAAAATATAAAATTAAAAAAATAATTTTGACATTTAAGCCATGTAAGTATATTAAAATGAAGTACCAAACATACTAAGAAAAAGCTTTAGACCAAGTCAAGGAAAGGCATAGAACCGGTTGTGATGTGTGATTAAGTAGTAGGAAGGTAATTCTGTTCATATTTATATCAGATAGATTAGTAGATATTGGTGACATAAAATATATTTTCTTATAAAGGTCTTCCACAAGAACATCCTTCTCACACACAGACACACACGTGTGCATGACCCGCTTCACAGTGGTCATCTTGCTTCTCATGAGGGCTGGTAAGGCACACCCCAACCAACAAGAGATGTCCAAACATGATGGTATGTCCATCATGACAAAGAGTAGTCTCATAACAATTAGCCTCTTTAACTTATCTCACCTTTGCAGTGGGTCATGTAATCACTACAACAGTCGCCATAGCGCTCACAGGCAGAGTTACACTGACAAGTGTATCCTGCATCCGTTCCGTAACCGCAGCGACCCTGACAGGAATCCAGGGTGTCTACGGAACACAAACAATGTGCTCTTGGGTCTTACTGGAACAGGGCTGCCACCAACATGGCTATCATCTTCAAAGCAATGATGGATGTAACGATACACCCAACCGATACAATTCACTGTGTTATGATCACAATACGATACAATATTTTTTTCGCTGCAAATTCGTATATCAAAGTAACGATTATGACCTTTAGAAAAATCAGACCTCTATGACTGTTTTGGGGTACAGTAGGCCTACCCTATGCCTTGAAAGTGGCTTTGTGACACAGTGATTTAGTGAATCAGCGAGAGTACCCTGATAAATGCAAAAATACATAAATCTGAGTAATACATTTAAAGATACAGTATATCATACTGATGGAGTCTTGACACGTGAGCTCAGCAGTAAACTAAGTTTGACCAGCTCCTTTTCATGCTATCTATCAGTCAATATTTCGTTCCCACAGTTTTCGTAATATTTCGAAATTGAATAACTAGCGCTGTTTAATATGTAATCGTATTCTGACAGATTTGACTCATGATATTATATTTGACCTTTCTCGTTTTCTTTAGGCAAGGAATATGTCGGCTACCGGCTTATTTTCATACACCCGTCTCCTGAAAGCAATATTTTATAAACTATTATCAGACCTTTTTGTATGTTGTTCTGAAGCCTATAGACCGAAGTAGTATACTGTTGGTTCTGCTCACAACCCTTTGGGCGCAATACGTCTCCAAAATAGTTAGGGTGGCGTTACTACGTCTGTGCGCTGTGTAATATCTTTAAGAAGTTGTTTCAATGTCTATCCCTATGTCGTGTACGTCCAGGCTATAGGAAACATGGTTGTTTGATCAGTTTTCTATGTAACGCAGGCTACTTTCATTCATAAGCCCTTCACACCACTATCTACATAACGCTAGCAAGCATATAAACACGAACTTCTCGTTTTGTCAGCGAATTTTAGCTTTTTTATCCCCTGTGAATACATTAAAATCTGTGTTTCAAGTTGTTTCTGAAAACGCTCTTAAGAACCTTGTAAACTATGTAAGAAATTACAAGAGAAAAAAATACCCACTGCCAAAGCTCTGGGAGACCAGGACAAAAGCAAGCGAGGTGAGCAGAATGATCTTCATGATGAGGCTGTGGGACAGTCCCTGTGATGAAACTGAATGATGGAGAACAGACTCATCTATATACCCACCAACAGTAGCTCCTCCTGCTGTCCCGCACAGCCATTCAGAGGATGTCTGTTTCCCATGAACATACACACCAGGTGGTCGTGGTTGGTCCTGGTAAAAAAGTTTATTTCTGACTGGGGGGGCGCCAAACAGAGCTCTTTGGATTGAGGAATTGACAGTTGGGGAAAACGTGAAGATTAAGCGGTACAAGAAAAAAAAAAACATCCTCTCTCTGGAACCATGGGAGTGATGTTAATGATTTGTGGATGTTTTGGGAAGTCAACACCTGTTGAAAAGGGATGGTTGTCATTTTTTGTAACCTTGAAGCCTTGGTCAATCTCAGTGGTCTATGGTGGAAACTGAACATGTCTTTATCAAACAGGTGGTGTAGCAGAGGAAATGAGAACTGCGAAGCGAAATGAGAGCGAAAGCAAAAAGTGTGTGAAATATCACCGTCCCGCTGAAATGACAACGAAACTGGCTATTATTCCTGACCAGAACAGGTTTTTATTCCAACTCCAACACTTGTACTTGGAAAGCTCAAAACCTTTGGCTTACTGGCGTCTAAACAAAGCCCATTTAGTACATGTTTTATCTGACATTGTTACACTATAATGTAGCCTAATATTATAGTGAAACCTTATAATATGAAAAACTATGAAACAGGCATTCACAACTTCACAAATAAGGTTAATTGTCCTTAGTTTTATCTTTTAAGAAATAAAATTACAGTTACATTACTATGAAAATTGTAAATAAATTTCAGTCACTGTAAGAAAATATTCTGGATTACAATTTCAGTTACATCTGAATATCTTCTCCAGAATCATATGTCTATATGTTTAATAATTAGCTTTGTTTTGCTGTTTTTCTTGTGCATAACATCCTCCATTTACAGCTGAAACTCTGATACTATTCTGATATGTCTAATTGGTTCTCCTATCATGTTTGAATTGGCAATTCCACCAACTTGTTGCTCTATCTACAGCCTATATGTGTTCTGAGCTGCAGCTACCAGGAGGCCTGCAATGCAAGATAGAAACTACAATGTAGGCCTAGCCCTTTACAGAAAATTAAAAAATAGCTGTAGTGTACAGGTGCACATGAAGTAGTGTTGAGGTGTTGAAGTCTGACACTGCTGTGGCTGTGTTGAGGGAGTTTAATTGTTGTTGAGCAATGCTGTAAGGTTAGCCCTGCCAAGTTTCAAAAACTGAAAATGGACAGTTGAGAAAATTAATTCACTCATTCATTCAAATGTAATCAAATGTAATTGTTACATTACTTTGCCAAAGTAACTGAAATAGTTACACAACTATTACATTTTAGATAGGGTAACTTGTAATTGTAACACATAATTTCCAACGCCACCTTGTCCTGCTAAGCTCGCAGGGGCTTGATTTTCTGACATCGTCATAGAAAGTTGCTCAGCTCAGCGCAGCTTTTTATCTAATGTGCTTCGATTCCCTATGCGCAGGGGGAGTGTCAGGATGGGTCGACCGTTTCCGATAATTAGCTTTTACATTAATAAACAATTGTAATGAGGCTTTAGCAACGAGTTAACTACGAAATGAACCCTGGACTGCCAAGGAACATGCAGAGCTTAACAGTTTTTGATGGGAAACTAGTATAACTACACTATACAGCTAATACTTAAGCCTAATATCAGAATAGCCTACCATATTTCACAAAAATAGACATTCACCGGAAAAGAGTGAGCATCCTGTAACGAATGTCCTGGGACTACCGTGTGAAACCATGATACCGGACTGAGTGATATCTTAGCAGAGATAAATCTCCGGGCCAGAACTTTTGGATGAAAGGTGAAACGTTTTCAAGCTCCAAACAGTCCAGTTGTTTATAACTGAACACCTTGACTACCACGACCTGGATGAATGAGTATCTCCACAGACATATCATAGCAGAAACATTTTAAAAATATAAACTTTGTTGATAGGAATTTAACGAAACCTCGAGGAAAAGAATTTGCCTCAAACATTTTTGTAATCGAATTATTCGAGTTAGACTACTCGAGTAATAGTTTCAGCCCTTATAATACATTTCGCAATTTATCTCGTTACATCTTAGCGCCAGTACCCTCCTTATTTGTGGGCTGCGCGAAGTCAGTAGCACACGTGCTTCTGTTTTGTTTTCCTCGTTCGCATGCCGAAATATTTACTCGCAAATGCGAGTACCATGGGCACACTGGAGAGTACACTGAACAATCCTTGCATAATACAATATTGAGCGGAGGTACTAGTTAGCATTGTCCTGGCTAATCCGGTATACATCAAGAATATTAAAAACACCACTGTTTACCTTAAATAATAGAATGCAGACTAACAGACCATTGTTGTAATGTCTTCCAGTTTAGCCCTCCCCCGCCCCCCAAAACAAGGACAATGCAATGTATTAACAGAATCTGAGTGTGTCTTTTTTAGATATTATTGTTATTATTTTATTTACATATATTACACGTATATTTTAGAAGTGATTGATTTAAAAAATTAGCTGATATGCAGATGGACATGTGCTTTACAAACGTGGAGCATGATCTATATATGGGCTTGCACGTTTACTGGTAGTTTAAATATGTTATTCCTGCGAAAGAGAACATCTGTGCAGTTCTCTTTCGTTCTCTCTCTCTCTCTCTCTCACACACACACACACACACATGCACACACAAGCACACATTCAAGTTTTGCCAAGTGTCTATGGGTTAGATAAGGTTACCTTTTTCCACGTAAGCCTGTTTCCTTTCTCTACTTTTAAAGGGAAATAGCGTGTAATAGTCTGTGCGCAAAATTTGCCAAATCTAAAAAAAAAGTGCAAAGAGTAAAAAAAGAGAGGCATAACACAACACTGTAAAGCATTGCAGTCTGTGGGCCAGAGATTTAAGACTAATGTCATAGGAGTGAGAGTAAACCACCACGGAACATCACCAAGTTTGCAAAGAATACACTTTTATTTAAATACAATTCTTGCAGCCAACCATCAGGTCAGAACTGGATTGGAAAAAATGGCTCTGTAAAACCTCACACATATCCCGGCCAGCGGACACACACATTTCCAAGAGCACATGATAAGTGTCATAGTATGTCACACTACAAAACATCCAATTTAGGGAACTGAGTCCAAAACGCACTGCAACACACTTTTAAACCCCTATTTCATGCGCTTGGAAGCAATCATGAGAAGGCCCTCAGGTAACTGGATACAGTGACTTATTAAAAGGCACACAAACAAGCAAAACAAAGAGACAGAAAAATTTAAAACTTAAACTTTGACTGATTTTGGAGCTGACTGGCACTTGAAGGAATAATGCAAGGTTGAACACCGATCTACGATTGATAAGCGCAGAGGACCCCTGACTAGGAAGCAGGCGTCACAGTCCTATTGTTCCCTGCCTTAATTGTAGTAGCCCTGCCTCACACAGGAACATGACCCTGCAACCCACTATCTAGCCAGCAGCCCTAGACAGCATGAGAGCGGCAACAACCGCCCTCAGTGTGAGTGCTTGGCGTGTCAAGCAGATATTGGCACCACTTCCAAGAACCAGCCTGCATTACCCCCACATACACCCACTCTTTGCCATCTCTTACCAACCCAACACAAACACACGGTGGCCTCCTAATGCACCCTTGGTGTGACTCCTGAAATTGAGTCCCTCCTCTTTGTTTCTCTTCCTCCATAGTAAAACGAGCAGTGGCAGGCAAATCTTGCAATCCAACATGGAATGTGGCTACTCTGGGTCCCCTTCAATGGTGCAGGGTGGTCTATTGGCTGCACCTGGGCCTGGATGGCAAGGGGAAGAGACTTCTGCACCAATGCTCGCCCCCTCGGATGTGCTGCCTGATACCTCATCTTCTGCTCTCGGCACCACCATCTTACTCTCTCCATCACTTGGTGCTGTGAGTGGTGTCTGACCATGGGTTCCACCAGGAGACCCAGGTGGCAAGCCAGTTGTCGTCCACCTCTCCTGGCTGGTAGCCTCTGTTGCAGTAGAGAGACAAGGTTTGAGTCTACTGAAGTGCAGTACCACCTCTGCCCCACCCTCCATATACAACCTCTATTATTCTTTCTGTGACCTTATAAGGCCCTTTAAAACCTTCTAATTCTGTAATTCTACTAACCTTGGCTACTGTTGGGGCTTCCTGATTAGGGAGAGGAAATGTGTAAATGTGTACGCAGAAAAGCGAGGAAACTCGAGAGGGCATCCGCATTTATATGTGCCTGCCCCAGGCCGATGCACAATCCTATACTGAAAATTAGCCAGCTACTCCACCCGCCTGGCTAACTACCCCTCTAACCCTTGTAGATAATGCAGCTTTCTTAAGGAGTTATGATTGGTCCGCAGGACAAACTCCTTACCCAACAGGCAATGCTTAAAGTGCTTTATAAAGTTAACCATACTTAACAGCTCTTTCTTAGTTGTGGAATATTTCCGTTCCTGTTTAGTCAACGCTCGACTAGCATAGGCTATCACACACTCTTGCCCACCCCGTTCTACCTAGGCCAAACCTGCATTGCTGGCATCTGTGTCTAAGGTAAAGGTCTCATGCAGGTCTGGATAGGCAAGAACAGGACCTGATATTAAACTACGTTTGAGCTGTTTAAATGCCGCCTGGCACACTTCTGTCCATTTAAACCATCTGCCTTTCTCTGTAAGCTGATGCAACAGACAGGCAATTTCAGCAAACCCCCTGATGAAGCGCCTATAATATGAAGCTAGGCTCACAAGTTTGGACCTTGTATATCACTGCTACCTGTTTACGTTTTATCCCACCTGATACTTCTGAGCGTTACAGTTATTTCCTTGCCCTCTGCTATTTGTAGTGGATGTTGACCTTAGTTGATTTCTGTTCGTCTTTTGAAAATAAAACCCCCTTTGTTTGAAATATTAAGTCGTCTCCAGTCTGTGCCTGACAACTTATACTCTGCCTGAAACAGAATCTGCACTGGAAATGTACTTACACTGACACTTTTGCACTAGTGTTACCATAGCAACCTTCTACACATTCTACACTTTCACACCAAACAACTTGGTGCCCCTAAATGGTACATATAATTAGATTTTTCTCTGTATTTTTATAGTTTATGTATGTCATGTGTATGCCATTTTATGGAAGCTTGAGGATACCGGAATTTTCTACAGGATAATTAGCTTAACTTTAAGATTTGGTCAAAACTTGATCCAAACGCCCCAGATGGTCTTGAAAAGTGCATCTAAATATGATTATTTCATTCAAATAAAAGTAGCTGTCCACTAGAGATCAGCGAGCACTACATCCATAAGCTGCTGGAACATACTTGGACTTGGCCTGGCCATGCTTTCCTAGTTCCTCCACTTGATTAACATCTCCCTACAGTGTTAGTCTGGATTTGATCTGATTGACCTCATCTCAGGAGGCATTTTAACCTGTCCAATCAGTAAACAGTGGGAGGCGTTGTGAATGCAGAGCTAGAATGCTATCAGTCAAGGCAAGCTATCTGTCAGGGGCTGATCCAGTCTTTTTAAACTTAAACACCTCAAGCAAGTAATCAAATCTCACTACCGAATGTCCAGACCCTCTGTACGAAACGAAAGTGTAGAACGAGGGTCTGGTTTTATTACCAGGCTAACTTGGACTATTACACAGACCAAGTCAGCACATTGAAGTCATCGGGTAATGAAAGCAGTCTTATGCTTATCCTCTGGGTCTAGCTATGCTTGACAGTTCCCACTAGCTAAATCAAAGGTAAAGAACCATTGAGCTGTACTGAGACTGTCCAAAGCATCATCCATTCGTGGTATGCATCATTATGAGTAACATCATCTAGTAATCAACAAAACAAACGAAGACCACCATCTCACTTATATACCAGGACCATTGGTGCTGTCCAAGGGTGACTGGAGGACTGTTATTAGCCAGCATCTGCCTCAAATGATCAGACATTTCCTGTTGTAAATGGATAGGGACACAGTGGGGTTGCCTTGCATCACCAGTGTCAATCTTGTGCAAAGTAAGAGTTCTCCTCAACTCACCCTCCCCAGCACTATATTCAAAAGTTCTTTTGAAGCAGTGCATGGATGTCAGTAATGTCAGCTGGAGCAAAACCTTTCTGATGCAATCCAAAATGTGCCATGAGCCCATCAGCTGCCCAAGGCACATTTGGATCAGCCTCATTCTGCCCTGTGACAAAACATTTTACTTTACAACCCACCTCAATATCAGTGTCTAAGGTACCCACTCTCATTCACTCCTTCAAAGTAAGTGCATCCTTGGTTACATTAATAACCATAATAGGCAGCCTACCCTGCTGCACTTGACAGACTACCCAAGCTACCATAATGTCACATTGATTAGATACTGAGTCTAAAGGGTCCAACATAGCCTCAGGGTCCCAGTGCTTTTTCCACCTTACCAGAAATTATTTCCTCACTACGGAGGGAATCCCAGTGTCCTCTGGGACAATGACAACACAGCGCTTATCCATATCGGCTGGCACAATGAATGGAAACATTTGACCCATTATTCAACACTCATTTTTACCAAAGTTCACCACAACTCTGTATTTACTTAGAAAGTCTAAGCCCAGAATAATATCTTGTGATGGCACATCAGCTACCAAAAACCATTTCCCAAGATCCCTAAGACCCATTCACCCACTATTAGCTGCAGAAATGTCCTCATTTTGGCCCCCCCTTTAGTGATGTCAAAACCAAAGTTGTTTCGGGATTACAGACAATGCCCCTAATAAAACCACATATGCCCACCTATGCACCAGTACGCTTGGGGCAGGCAGTGGGCCTATAGTACCTGTCCCCTGTAGTTTCCCAGCAGATATGGACAATCTCGCTGCATGTGTCTGCTACAACACACTCCCAGCACCCACCAGGAACCACGGTTTATGGAGCCCTAAGCAGCGACACTCTCCCGGAGTGAATCGCGACTTAAGCCTAGGGCTTAATGGGGTTTTGCCTTTTCATATTTGCTTGAAAGTTAGACACAGTTGTATAAAAAGATTTCACTTCTTGCCTTAACTCCTCTACCACCCCTAACAACACCTTCATCTGTTCGTCATTCTTTTGTTTACCTTCAACCACACCCCTTACTTTCACCTCATGCATCAGCGTAGTCTGCTCCGAATTTCTAAGCAGCTTCATCTCAGAAGCAAGTTCAATGGCATCCTCTAACATATTAGGCTTTGCAGTGTGCAAGGTAATACGGAAGTCAACTGTTGCAAAGTGTGCAATGATTTGATTTCTGGCCAGCATATCACACGTGTGATTATCAGTACACTCTACTGCAGCCCAACGCGCAAGCTATGCCCAGTGCAATGATGAGTCAGAAGGGAAGGAGCGTGAGAGAGGCCAGAAGATGTCCAAAGCCACAGCGTAAGTATAGGAGACCAAGCCCACACAATCACCAGTGGAACCAATCACCTGAAGGAAAGACAGACACACAAACCAGACAGAGCAGACCAAAGCTAACCTACTTCCCCATTATGAGTGTAACACCCCACCCTTAATTATATGTAAAATATACATATGTACACATGTGACAGAATAATATTGTACTTATCATCAGAAGTAACTCCCACTCAGATGAACTGCAGGTGAAAAAAACACTGGGTTAAGGGCCTTCATCTGTATGGTGGAATAAGCATGCTAATTGAACTTATGTGAGTAAAAACAGAAAGCAAAACAGCAAAACAGCACCAGCCCCCAAGTCACTTGCATCTACAGCAATAACAAAGAGAAGTGAGAAGTTAGGTGCAGCAATCACAGGAGCAGCAGTAAGCAGAGCCTTTACATTTCAAAAACTGCCTGACACCACAGAGACCAAGTAAAGGATATTTTTGAACTGAGCAGAACGGTCAATGGCGCAACAATGGCAAAAAAATAGCCCACCAGGCCCAAAAATGTCTGGGTTCATGGCTAGTGGTTGTAGCAGGGTAATGTAGAATATCCTCCACTTTTGACTGAACAGGGCTTACCTATCCACAACCCACAACTTTCCCCAGTTGCATTTTGCATTGGCAATTGGCAATTGGCAATTTGCATTTTGCATTTGCACATTGATGGTTAAACTGGCCAATGACAACCTACTGAACACAGAGGACAGGTCAGTCACATGCATGGGGCAGGAGGCGCTATGAATCAGGTCATCTAAATAATTCACAGTTTGGAATGCCTTCCAGAACTCTGAACTCCTGCACTGGAGCTGAACAATCATCAATCATAAATGTTTTTTATGTTTGTAAACCCCTCTGCTCTGCTCTGCTCTGCTGCTATCAAGGTGGCTGCATGAGAAAATCAGATCCACTAAGTTTAGTTCTTTGGGGCGTGGACGCAACAGGTGGACGCAAAGCTAAAATTCAAACCGTTTTTCTCTGTCAGATTACCCACAGACGTCATGTCACACAGATACCATGCTCATTACTCACTGTCATTGGAAAAATTGCTTTCAAATTACACAATTACTGGTAATACAGGTCTGCATCCATCTCATACCCATTCATGTGCGGAGGGCGTGCTCGAGCATGCTCATCGTGTGACCGCCCTCTTCTGACTGCTGAAAGAGTTAATAATCAGAAAGTTCTGTATGACACTACTGTTTTATTCTTATTCTGTAATGTTTCTATATGTTGTTGATTCTGCAGCTAGAGACTGGAGTCAATATGTCTCTACCACCGTAATGGGTGTCAGCCACCCCCAACTTAAAGGTGTGAACTCCATGAATGGCTGGTGTTTGTAAATGGGTGATCCCTGTATTTCGTATCTCCTGATTACAATTAAATTAGTCTGAATAGAATAGGACCTTTAATGTATGACCTCATATGAATTGAGTTCCTAATCAACAGGGCACATTGAAGAGGAATAAATGTGCTTTGAGGAGTGAGGACCTCAGGAGAAATAGCAGAAATGGCACAGTAGAACAATATGGTTGAACAATATTTTGTGCACAACCCCATGCAATCTTGATCTTTGACCTTGTAACAAGGATTACAAGGTAATCTAGCCCTTAAAGTGATTTTCTGTTTTAGGCTTGTAAAAGGTGTGTTGCTGCAATATTTCATGTATGACCCCACTGCAACTTGACCTTTGACCCTATGACCTGTACCCATCTGGCCTTTGTGGTGATTACATGTGTCATTGTAGTAGACCTCGTCAAAGTCCTTCTAAGGCAAGTCCCTTCACTCGGTTGCTATCATGGAATGCCTTCGGGCAGCTATTTGGGATTAACAAGACCAAGCCCTATCAAAATTAATGGGAGGTTAGCCAAAACTCCAGATCGGCAGGTCATATGTACTTAATAAGTGTATTGTGCAAATCCTTGTTTAAGTCTGACTTGAACAATGTGAAAATCTACCCGTAGACCACTCAAATAAAACTAAAATATACATTATTTAAAACTGCAATTTTCTTGGCATGGCTATCACCATGGTGATGGAGATAGCAAATAAAAGGTTAACGTCAGTCATAGCACATCCAACAATGTAACTGGTTACTTTCACTGCAGGGCAGGACTTCCAGTTTTTCAACTCCTCCAACGGTCGCAATATGGAAAGATTTTTTAATTGATGTGTCTCCTCCTATATTGTGTCTCTGGCCTAGTGTGTGTTGCACTGTGTACTAGGACATATGCAGTATATAGCACAGCAGTATGCCATTTTGGAAACAGCATCTGTCTCACTGCTTCTGTCACTAGCCTAACTGATGCCAGGCTAGGCTAATGTTAGGCTAGGCTAATTCTTTTATTTTAAAAAATCTACCAGCTTTGCATAATTCACTTTCCTGGCAGTGAACTGAATATTGCTAATGTATGCTAACTTTTGCTAGCCAAATGTTAGCCTAGAGCTAGCCAAAAAGAGCTACAGGGTCTCTGGTATGTCTGGAACCTAAAATTGTTTTATTGTTTTTGTGTTTCGTTTTGTTAATGAATACCATTACCAATGCATAAATTATGATTTAGGGAAGACATACAATTTTATCTTGTTCTAATAGTAAGAACATTTGTAACTCCATTACCATGACTTAAAAAAAACTTAAATGTCTTATAACCATGCTAAACATTTTCAGGCACAAAATTTTTGGCAGAATTACAGAAAACACATATAGAAACACTACTATGTGGGTTTTTTAATGTGTTATAAACTGAGAACTGCATATTTGATGTTTTTTAATGTTCAAAAATGATGTCAATTTTCTGTAACTCTGTATTGTCTCAGCAAGGAGCACCCAAGAGCAACAGGGGCAAGGAAAAACACCCTTGTGTAATATAACCTTGGGCAGATCAGTGGCTCAATGGGCCAACCAACTGCTACGGGTCATGCAGGAAAAGTACACTAGTGGTTATCATGATAGACTACAATTTGTCCATGATTTTAGCTGAGCATCATAATTCCACAACATTAGTGGAATATACATTATATAACATTATATGGTAGTCAAGCCATAGGTGGTAAACAAAAGTTATGGCAGGGCAGTGTAGTAGCAGCCAGGAATAGTGTTAAAGTCAAGGAGTTATTGATCCTGCCATGGGCGTCAAGGAAGGGCTGGGGAGAACAGTCGATTGGTCCTGGTTACCAGGCACTTTTTGGTTTAAAAATCATAGCCTATAAAGACTTAATTTAGTTGGAACTGTTATCCACTAAGTGCATGCAGGCACATACAAAATGAGATATTGCTTTTAAATATAGGTTCAGAACATTAAAAAATGTCATCTTCCCCGTGCCTGCATTACCTATAGTGTTGCACCGCAAAAAAGTTGGCTGACTGCTGCCCAGTACAAGGAGATGTGCACATGTGACAGGTTCCACCAAGGCGCATAGAAGCTGGCTTATATACTCTTTGGTTCCATCTCGTTTTGCTACAAAGGCAACTCCACAACAGCAGAGGGCAGAATACAGTAAAGGTGAAGTGAGGTCGAACCAATGAAGCAAATTTGACCCTCACTGCACCCTGTAGTCAACGTGCTTTTCAATGACATTTAGTTAATTTTTGCGACTTTCGTAACTGTACGATCAACACCAGAATGCTGGTGAAATATTCTATCATGGGTTTATTCAGTTCTACCCGCATTGTCGGAACCGAGCTCGGCAAGGTAGGCCAAAAGTAAACCCTGAGTGTTTGTTTTTTTAATTCGGAATTGGGATTCAAAGTCTCATGCAGTTTCAAGTCATTCTCAGCTAGCAACAAATAGCTAATTGCATTGCAGTATGTCAGTGGACATCCTAGAATGACATGTAATTTCAACAACCTCATTCCGTTTCCAGATATTATGTATGTGTAATTATTTGCACGGATATCTATCGAGCTCTGACACTAGCGTGTGTTTTGCAGTTTTGTGTGCCGCAGCATCTGAGGTGTCTCCACACAGGCTTTGCGAGTCTGGCCGCGGATAAGGCTTTGTTGATGAAGCTGAGGAAGAACACAGGGTACACCTTTATCAACTGCAAAGCCGCGCTGGAGAAATTCAATAATGACATCACACAGGTAAATTTCAGCCACTGTGACTTTGACACTGTGACAGAGGTGTGTCTCTGTGTGTAAACTTTTTCGTCTTAGAAACAGTCACAACTTCTGGTATATACTCCAACATGCAATAGGATTATTTACTTGTACTTGTAGCTTCGGGCTTGTGATGTTTATGGTTTCACATGTCAGTGTGTGGTGAGTAGTAAGTTCAGCTGTGTTGCAGGCTGAGAACTGGCTGAATGAGCAGGCCCAGAAGGAGGGCTGGAGTAAAGCCAGTAAACTGGAAGGTCGTCGGGCAAAGGAAGGACTCATCGGCCTCCTTATGCAGAACAGGAATGCCGTCATGGTGGAGGTACGGTAGGGAACCTTATACAAACTCGCCACATTTAGCCAGATGTCTTCTATTGGGATATATGACACCTGGCAGTTGTAAACATGTATGTTTTCTTTGTTTGTGTGCAGGTAAATTGTGAGACAGATTTTGTTGCAAAAAATGAGAAGTTTCAGCAACTAGTGAAGGATGTCGCTCTTGCCACCATGGAACACCAACATACCAGAGCACAAGAACAAGGAGGCTACATAAAGGTATACACACACACACACACACACACACACACACACACACACACACACACACAGTACTCACTGAGTAACAGACATGAAAACCTCACAAAATGCATCATTAGAATGGTGCCAAACCCTTTGATCTATATTAATAGTGTTATTTTACTTTTTGAACACTTTTTCAGATCCATAAACTCTATTGTCCCCAAATGGGAAATTTGTCTTGGACATCACAACTTTCCATTCATCCAGTCTTCTATCTGTTTAGATTCACAACATAGGACACAGAGGAGAAGTTGATTATTAAACAGACTAACCATCTACACCAACTACGCAAAACTTGTAACAAATCAATTTATATATGTTGCACAGTCCCCAGGCCTTAAACAGACAGCCACGTCTGCCAGTCTGATTCTCTAAAATAAGAAAATAACAATGACAACATTTGAAATCAGAGTTCACTTTGATCTCCATTTTGGTCTGTTTGTTTCTCTCTTCCTTTCTCTCCTCCACCTTGGTACAGAGCATCCTGCAGTCTGCGGACCTGGCAAAGCTCAGTGTATCTGGGGGCTCCACACTAGCTGATCAAATGGCCTTGTACATTGGTAAGTGCCCCTGCTGTTGGGATTGACCATAAACCAGAAGTACTTATACACCAGACCCTTCAATTCACATATTACTGGGTGCCAGTGGCTCAGGAAATGCCTCTTACCGTGTAGATAGAGATAAATTATTTAATTTTGGGCCGTTTAATTATGGGAAAAATGATAATCATGATTATTTTAATCAATATTGAGATCATAATTATTATTAGGCTTAGATAGAATCTACGTTCCCCATTTCCATCATTCTCTCTGGTTTTGCATGCAGGTCGGCTGGGGGAAAACATGTCTATAAGGCGGGCTGTGTGCCTGAGCGTGCCTTCTGATTGGAGGATAGGCTCATACGTCCACGGAGGGGCAGTGTCGCCTCTGATGGGCGTGGCCATGGGGAAGTATGGCGCACTGGTGGTATTCCATGGAGCGTCCGATGGCTCTGAGATCCTTGGCAGGAAGTTGGCGCAGCACGTGGTGGGTGAGGCCCCAGTGGCGCTCGGCAATATGGACGACCTGCCCACCGGCCAATCAGAGACCAGGCTCCTCCCCCAGACACTGCTTTGGGACTCTAGCCTCACTGTAGCCCAGTTTCTACGGCAACAGAATGCCAAGGTGATGGACTTTACGCGCTTCCAGTGTGGTGAGGGAAGCGAATGAGGGACCAGAGGAAGAGTGGTTGTGTCTGGCTCATCTGTCTCTGACAAGAGAAGGACCCCCTCAGATCACCTGACTCTGGGATTGATCAGGCCTCTGTTGGGTTTCCTTGACCAGCTTTGAAATATGAAGAGACTGTTTACAAAATGAAACAAGGGAGGCAAACTCCACATTATGAAATGAACACCTGGGGCCTGTACTACTAAGCAAGGTTTCTGGTTAACACGGGTAGCTTTGGGAGTTAAAAGAACCCTCCATTGAGCATCAGTTGTTTCTGAAGTGACATGTTTTTAGGTCAGGAGTTACTTCAGAAGTTACCCAGTTTAGTCAGTAACCTGGCTTGGTAGTATATCCACCTGCTCTATTACAGTGGTCACAACATGTTTGTATGAAATGTAGCCCCCAGTCTGATATGGAGTCAGTGGTCGTTAGTGATAAAAGTCAGCAAAACAGTCTATGTGACCAAATGATAGGCATGAAAGTCCAAACTCAATACATACAGGGCCTTCTAACCATGTTACTGACCACAACCATGTATTTGAGGTTCATGATGAAATAAATGATTTTAAGTTTAGTTCAGCCTCGTGGTATTTTTACGTACTCTTCTTGTGGGATACTTGATGTGCAAACTTGCTATATACACATCAGTTCAATTCTTGTGTGTGTTTGTTTCACTAGAAAGAATATCCAGATTAATAGCCGAGGTTATACATTGATTTTGCAGTTTCTTCATCTGTGAGGTTAATACATGGGAAGGAGTGCATTTCTTTTTATTCGACTTGATCTGATCTGACTGTGAGGTAATGTTTGGTAAACTGAGGTTAATACATGGGTGAGGTTAAAACAAGGACAAGTTCAATACATGGTTTTGTTTTTTTAGTTTACATGAAACACTGACCTGAGGTTTATACATGGTGCGGTTTATGTTCTGGAAATTATGGTATTATTGATGATGTAATTAATATTACACGAACCAACTGACAAGCCAAGCCATGACAAGCCTTTCTGGTACTGACAGCATTTTATTCTGTTCTTTTTCAGCTCAGTCGATGTTTGTACATAAACATAATGTTCATGAATGAACATGTATTGAACTGCATCAGTATCTTTGTAATGGCATTATAAAATGGACAAACAAAGAACGATAACAGAAACACTGATTCATCACTAAAAATAGCCTACTAAATCAACGTGTACAAAAAACAAGTCATGGAGAGCGCGTAGGTGTGTTCCACAAAACAGGACCACTGAGATACCCTCGTAATGGTGCAGCAGAGTAAGAACAAACAACCCTGTGTCCCCAGTTTTGGGAGTAAGCATTCTTCCCCCGCCACACACACACACATACACTAATACTACACTGTGTGATTCCCTCACCAAGACAGGAGGCACTAGTCACAGTGGTCCAGAACATATTAGTGTTCACATTGCTGGAAGAATGTGGACATCTGAGGCCTAGGCCACGTCTGAAAGTTGTCTGAGATGTCGGGTGTCTCGAATGCAGATTTTGAACGTGCACACCTAGCATCCGATCATGGCCTATGTGCATGGCCTTTACAGTGCTTCTCCCGCGTGTCTTGGGAGGCAGAGTCTGGACAACAGCTGTGGTGACACTGTGACACACTTGCTGGTCACAAATACCCTTGTGCAAATCAAGTGAAACAAAAAAGTCCAGGTTTGTTTTTTTCTTCAGAAGAACAACCTTAAGACTTCCTTCATAAGATGGGTGGTCCTTTGATAGACTTGAGTCTTAAGGCTACCATCAGAAGACGAGTAGGACTTTGATAGAGACTTAAATGAGTCTTTCTTAGACGGCTCCTGTTTCAGTTCATCTCCACAAGGGCACATCACCTGTATTTTTAGCTCAGGATCTTAGCATTCTTAGCTGTGTAACATGATCATCTCCATGATATACCGCACTGAATAAACATAAAGTTATGGAAACCGTGTGTGCAAGTAGTAGTGTGTGTGTGTGTGTGTGTGTGTGTGAGACAGAGTGTCTTTGAGCAATACCAACTATTTCTGCTTCTTCAAACAGATTAATGGCACCAGACCAATGGTAACAGTTACAGTAAATCAATATAAGAAATGTCGCCATTGCATGCACGCACAGACACACACACACTGACTTGTCGCTTTTCCACTGATAACTGACCATTTGCTGACCGACACACACTGGTTTCTACACTGTGATAGACTTCCCTTTTTCACAAGTCACATTATAAAATACATAATGCACGTACACACACAAAAGAACATGAGTAACATAATGATTATTCACACATAAACACGATTCCTTCGGTTAGTAAAGTTTCAGGTGGTTTGACCTGTAATTGTAAACCCAAAAGAATACATAAACTGTACCTGTCATTCTCATTACTAAAGAGGGTGGTGCAAGGTACCTCGTGGAAGTTACCTCATCTTCCCACAGAAGAGTTTTATTAAAGCCATCATTTCAATCAGTTTAGTGCTGACTTCACTTCTGGGGGAATTTCTGTCCAAACACAATCAAAAGGAAAGCTAACCAAGTAGGGTGAGTAACTCTACAATGACTTCATTAATTGCTTACTCTCATGCAGGAGGGGTGATCAAGTGCTTTACTGGAATCATGTAATTTCTCAAAGGACCAGGCACACACACACTCTAACACACCTTAATGCTTTTTAGCTTGTCAACCGTTGGCCAGGAAAGTAATTTCATCTTTCAGGTCTGGGAGTTGGTTTGCAAGCAGATAGGCCTTGGCTTCTGTGCTACGCTCCTTCTTAAAGGCGTTTCATCAATAAATAAAACTTCATTGAATTGACTTAAAAGTGCAAATTTGGTTCATCTCCTTTTGTTTTAACTTCATCTTAACATCTTCATTTCTCTTCAGGTAATCCTCTTAGGGGAAAGATCTCATGGGGCAACACTTTGAGACAGGGGTCTGCAAGCATACTGGTTTTACTACAAGTCCCATAATGCTTCAGTCAGTGTCATCTGTGGAATTAATGGGATAGCACAGGTCTGATGAGAGTAACACCTACTGTGGTGTTAGTATACTGGTAGGTTAACACTGGTGAGGGGACAAACAGATCTCAACAATGATAGGACAAACTGCAAGTTGAGTTCAAAGCACACACACACACACACACACACACACACACACAGACACGCACACACACATACACGCACTCACAACAGGTAAAGAGCGTTATTTACATGCTGAAGGGTGTGTGTTTTCACTGACTAACTAGATGAGATCTTTGACCTCTCTGTTCTGGATGTTGTCAAAGTGAGGAGTTGGATGTCAAGTCACCTCCACAGATTCTCCGTCTGTGACAGCCGTTTGGAGTCTGATGGTTCTACTCCATAGTTGCTCTCATCAGCGTCAGGCTCACAACACAAACATGCGTTTTCTTTTTGTTACGCTGTTTTGACAAGATCTGAAACAAAATACCTAAGCAGGTAAAATACCTAAGCAGTAGGGGACTTGAACATCATTCTGCGTTCTTAAACAAGATCATGATTAAGTTTTTTTCTGAGTGTCTTAGTATGTTCATTTTTTCGGAGCTTGACTTCTGTGAGTTTCTGTGTTTGTGTGGTAGTGTTTGAAAGTGTATGTGTGTTCCAGGTAACAGGTAATCCCAATTAATTCCGAATACTTGAGTCTTGAGTCTTTAAGAGACAAACTGTATTTTTTTTTCTTTGTCTTGATGTTCTTCAAAGTTTTCAACTAGGGTAAACAGCCATCTGTTCAGTTAAATTCATATTTTCTTCTTTCATTCTTTCTTTCTTTCTCTCCTTCTTTCTCTCACCCTCCTCTGTCGCTCCTCTACTGTGGGGTAGGGACGGGAGGAGATGGATGGACAGGCTCAGCTGGAGTGGAGGACTCTGGGAGGCAGCAGGGGGTGATGGAGAAAAATGTATCATTATAATTCCATTTCAACTTGAAATGCTACATGTGTCTTACTACTGGTACTATTTGTGTATTTCAAATAGTGGGGTGTGATGACAGGGGGGTTCTTTTGCCAAACTAGAATAAAGTGTAATTGCACATCCACTACAGTAGGTGACAGCGGGGCTCTCATTGTCAGTGTGTGTGCAGGGAGTATTATGGAGTATATATGGTTTAAGGTTTTTTTGCACTGAGCATGCTCAGTTATAACAATTTTATAGACAGATAATAAAGAAACAAAAAACGGCAAGTGGGGGGCCTGAAATGTTTTCTTTTTCCTAGGGTGGGCGTAGCATAAAAGAATTTAGAAGCACTGGTGTATTTGCAGGTTCTTCACACGGGTGTGTGTGTGTGCGTGTTCTCACCGTGCATAACAGAGGCTGCTGGAGTGTTAGCTGTCACAGGGTGGGGGTGTGCTTGAGGCCCAGGGGGCGGGGCTTCGCTGGGAGCGCTGGGTGCGGAGGGCGGGGCCGGGCTGGGGGTGGAGGACGGTGGGGGGGCGGGCGTGGTGGATGCCGAGTGTGCTGGGGCAGGAGGGTTGTTGCCGGGCGCTGCTGGGGTGGCACCACCGTGTTGCTGGCTCTGTAGCTGCTGGAAGTGTTGCTGGCGCGCCCGCATCTCAGCATACTTCAGCTGCTCCATGTGGAAGGACTGGCGGTCTGCCAGCAGCTGCTGACGCTGGTACTCCAGCTACACACACACACAAACACACACACAACTTCAACTCCTCCGAAAATATCTCACAAGGGCTATGTTGTAATCTTCTACATCATCACAGTCTTTGGGTAATACATCGAACCAGCTATGTGTTAAACACACACACTCACCGCCTCTCTCTCTCGGTCCATGATGGTCTCCAGCTCTTCAAAGTGCCTCAGTTTGATTTCCAGTTTCTTCATCTGCGTCTCCACTAGCAGGGCCACCAGAGACTTGATCTTACGCTCCTCCACCGCCGCCAGGTGCTACAGCAAACACCACAAGCACACACACACACACACACACACACAGAGTTATCACATATTCTCATTAAAAACATCCACTCACACACACAGTCAAGAGAAAACAAGAATACCACTAGACATGGGGCCATTTCAGCAAAACGAAACATACCCATGTCACCTAACACACACACACACACACACACACACACACACACAAACGCTTTTCTCACATACTCTCTCTCACACCTGTTTCTCTCACCCACACAAACACACATACACACACACAAACACACACACTCACACACACAGATGTACACACACACACACACACACACACTTACACCTATTTCTCTCTCACTCATTCACGCTTCTCTCAAAACCACACACAACCTCTCCCTCTCTCACTTTTTCACACACACACGCACACACCTTAGCTTTGACGGCGGCAGCAGCCAGGGCAGAGGCAGCAGCGGTAGCCAGGTTGCCCTCGCCCACATCCCTCTCCACTTTCGCTTTCCTCTCTCCATCGCTCTCTCCATCCTTCTGGCCCTCCTCCAGCAGGGTCTTATTCTCTCGCTCTTTGTCACCTTCAGCTGCTCAAAAACCACAGGGGCCTCAGCATCACTGTGCACCCATAAGGGGTTTTCCACCAAGCAAGTTATGCTTCTGAAACAGGCTATCGATGAAGATAATAGTTCATGAGCGATTTTGGCCTTGCCGATAGTTAGCGACTACAACATCCAAATACCAAAGATTACCCATTCCTCTCACCAGTCCATGAAGATAATACCCCAAAACCATGCACATTCGTCTCAACAGTCTAAGTGCTGGACAACAGAAAGTGAATGAATGAAAAGACAAAGTTTCCAACATCAATATGACAAGCAGAGTCATCCATATTACAAGAAACCCAAAACAATGGTCCAATTTTCTGAAAAACCTGGTAGTGAAACACCTAGCATGGCTTATGGAAGAAGTCAATTAATCTAGGAGTGGATTTGAGTCCCAAACTTTTTTAAATTGCTGTAGTCACCCAAACTTTGACGCTCATCTGTTTTGTCACTCTTATCTTTCTTGTGGCTTTTGTCGGTAGAAGGTGAATTACTTCTGGTCTTGATTTAACAGCTTCAGCAGCGCTTGGTGTAAATACACTGTTAGTCTGTAGGTTCCAGCTGCATACTGGAGATGTCTTACCCATCTCTGAGTCTGCTTTCTCTGTCTCCCTCTCTGGCTCTCCATCCCTCACTCTCTCTTCCTCTTTTTTGGCACTGTCACCTTTCTCCTCCTCTTCTGTCACTTCCTCTTTACTCTCCTGCAGAGGCACAAACACACAATGAAACTGACATAGATGCACACACAAACACAGAAAAAAATGATAAACACACACACACAAGCACACACACACCTTGTTTTCCTTCTTGTCTTCATTGGCCTGTCCTTCCCCTTTGCTCTCCTCACTGCTCTCCTCTGCAGGGATAAACACATCACATGCTAACACCATCCTCCTCTTCATTATTAAGACAACCATCATCAACATCATCATCATCACTGTTGTCCACCCCATTGTCATCTTTTGCACTGTCCTCATGTCTCTCCGCCCCCAGGCCATATTGACATCATTGCTATCAAACAGTTGCACCAGAGAGTAGTAGAGTAGTACTGACTGCTACTACAGTATTCATAATCAGTGTGATAGAGGTAATAGTACTGCAGCGTTTGCATATTAATTACATGCTACACAACTATATGAATGCAATACATTGTGCAATACATACTGCAATACATCCATTGTACAATGCAATAATAGTAATTGAAGGACGTGTTACATTGTATTGTGTTCTTTTACTCAAAGAACCAATCTGATGTGTTATGTTAGTAATGATGCTGAGTATTGTGGTTATTAATCTGATATGTTATGATAGTAATGATGTTAAGTATTGTGTTGTTATTAATCTGCTGTGTTATGTTAGTAATGATGCACTAATGAGTATTGTGTTGTTATTAATCTGCTGTGTTATATTAATCTGCTGTGTTTTGTTAGTAATGATGCACTAATGAGTATTGTGTTGTTATTAATCTGCTGTGTTATGTTAATCTGCTGTGTTATGTTAGTAATGATGCACTAATGAGTATTGTGTTGTTATTAATCTGATGTGTTATGATAGTAATGATGCTGAGTATTGTGTTCCTATTAATCTGATGTGTTGTGTTAGTAATGATGCGCTAGTGAGGATTGTGCAGACCTGGGCCAGTCCCTGCCGTCTGACCTGGTTTGTCAGAGTCCTCCAGGCCTGTGCCAGCGATGCCGCTGCCCTCCAGGCCGTAGAGTGGGTCGGGCCTACCACTGCTCCGCGCCGCCTCCTCTACCCGCCGCACATGGGCCTCCACCAGAGCTGCCGGCACCTCCTCCTTCATGCGGGAGAACTCCTCTGAGGAGTTCATCAGTACAAGTACATCAGTAAGAAAATACGCTGTAAACAAGATCTTTAAACCTTTAAATCTTTAAAGATCTGTAAACAAGAAAAATCCCAAGTGTAAATTTGTCAGTGTGAAAGAGATTGTGTGTGTGTGTGTTGTGTGTGTGTGTGTGTGTGTTCAGTGTTTCTCCATCCCACAATATGTGCAATTGTTTCCCTTGTATGTGCAGAGTGCGAGTGGCACATGGTCCCAATGAGAGGTCCTTGGAAATGTATGTCTGTGCACATCAGAGTATGTGTTCCTTCTGTGTGTGTGTGTGTGTGTGTTTGCCATTCCCTACCGAGTGCTGACTTGGCGGCAGCTGAGGCCACCCGTGGATCGACCACAGAGGCAAGGAAGGCGACTGTGCTCATGACGGGGTTTCCTGATTGGCTGAAGGGCACGGGTTGGTACGCCAGAGGCCCCAAGGGGGCGCCCTCCTCCAAGTAAGGGTCCTCGATGGGCAGTCGCAGGAAGTGCAGGATGCACTCGTCTTGTGTGCGACTGCCCACGTGCTCCGACACCTTATTCCAGTCGTCCTTGTACATCTCCAGTCCCTTAAAGCAGAGGAAAAGAAAGCAGTTGCAAAAGAAATGTTTCACTGTTACAGCAGTTAGACATGCTGAGAGGGCTTGACTTGAATATGTGATATACTCTGTGTGTGTGTATGTGTGTGTTACCTCCAGAAGTAGCAGTGTTTCCTGCTCTGTCCATTCCCGTGTGGCACTTGCTGGATTCTTATTCTATGAAAAAAAAAAACAAAAAAAAAAACATCAGGATCCAGTTCTGACAATCATGTCCAAAATCATCATCATCTACATGTCTGCCCTAATATGTCTACACATGCCCCCCCCCCTTTCCATTTACACTGTACTCCATATGGCTCTAAGTCTGGAGGCTCACCCCCATCGGTCACTTACTTTATTGGGGCCCGTCTTCTTGTAGATGTCCGTCCTCAGGCCAAAGTTCTGAAGGTCTGTAGGCTTGTCCTTCACCTTCTCTGGGAAGGACAGCAGCTGCTGAGTAGTGGCAGACTAAAGAAACAAAGTGACAGAAAAAGAGAGGAGAGAGAGAGAGATAGTGTTTTACTGCATGTCTATTTGCACCATGTATGCACAGTATGTGAGGATGCACCCATGATTATAGGCACTATGTGAGTACCTGTGTTGTCTTGGGCTGCAGCGGTATCAGACTGGATGGGGTGTCAGCCAGCACCTGGAAGTGGGAGGTGGGAGGGGGGCCCATGGGGGTGGGTCGACTCTCAGAGTCCACCTGGTAGTTAATCAGCCCCCACTGCTCCAGAAACGCATGGACCCTACACACACACACACAGGCACAGACTTATTTTAATTGATCAGGCTTCCTAATCTTTCTTCAATTCCAAATTAATGAACTTCTGGACTTCCTGGGCCTTTCACCTGCAAATATAAGGCCCCTGCATGGCATGTTCTGATGAGGGTCAATTTTGTTCCTGTGATGAAACCTAATTCCCAGTGATTCAAAGAGATCTGGATTACGAAATCCTATGTTTTGCTATGCTAGGATGCAGGGATTACTATTGAAGAACTGGGCCCGGATCCCAGATAGCGAAACATGGGATTTCTCTTCTCTTTTCTTAGCATGAGGAGAGGTGAGCATCTTGTACAGCCTACACTGCAACTGTGAATGTGGCACACCAAGGGCGACCCCTAGCCCATGTGATGCCCCAAAGGGAGCACAGAGTACTACCAAAGGTGCCAGCTTCCAGAAACGGAATAATTTCTTTTACCCATTTAATCACCCATTCATTCATTCATTCATGCATTAATTTTCATTCATTCATGCATTCACAAATTCATTCTAAAGTAGCTTGAAGGATACTTTCCAATGTTAGTAATCTAAAGAACCACCTGCAGTTCATCCTTCTTACCTCATGATGGCGCACACATCTCCAGCCAGATTCCTACGGCAAGCGGTAGAGGTCAAATACTCCTGGGGGTTCAGCCGATATGTGTCTATCATGAAGTTGCGATATGCCAGATAACTGGAAGAGGGGCAGATGAAGAAAGATTCAGAGAAAGGCAAAAAAGAGAGAGGGATAAAGATAGGGGAGAAGAGATAGAGCAGTGTTCTTTGTGGCTCTCTGTAGCACGAGGTATGAAAGTGTACATCCGTATACACAGACATAGCACATACACTGTGTGTGTACATGTATTAGACATGTGCACTGTTTTACTTACATTTCAGGAGTCTTGGATTTGTTCTTGCCATTAAAAAATTCTGGGAGGGCTCTGCGCTCAATGGCGTGAACGCTGAGAATGCCATTAGATTGACAGAGAGAAACAGAGAGAATCAGCAATCAGTTATAATGCCCAAATACCAGCAGCAATTTAGTAAGCTTATTCAATGTTGTGATCACTGACACACACACACACACCAACATATATATATATACACACACACCTGTTGTAGTCAAACCAGGCTGCATAGCTGGGGATGATGATGTGGTGAGTTTGTTCTGTGACATTGTCTTCATGCAGGTCTGAACCTTTCACTGGCTCTCCTTTAACACTGGGGGAACCTTCCTCTTCCTCCTACACACACACACACACACACACAAACGCATACACACAAAAACATACACACACACACAAACACAAAGATAATTCAAAGTTGATTCATTTTATCCTTTCTTCCAATTATCTTCTGTTTGAAAATGGCTGTATCCAAACCCCAATCATAGCTGTAAACTGCACAAAGACTACTGTTTGTCAGTAAGTCGTAGGCAATGCTGCATTATGACTCAGGCAATGCCGGGACTCTCCTTAAAGCAGCACAAATTACTGTACACAACCCTGTTAAGAGGGACTTAAGTGCACGAATAGACACAAGCTGAACGCAGACCTCTGATGCCACATCTGCGCCAAATCCGAGCCAGCGCTTGTTCAGGGCAACAGCTTAGATTTCAAGGCAATGGCTTGGGTAGATGTCCATAAATTGATTTTTTAAAATGCTTGAAAAGAACTTCCTAATGAGAGGTTACGACCCTATAGGCTTTGTGATGGACGAAGATGCCGAGACCTCAAGCTATACACAAGCAATAAAATAATGGAAGAGCATAAATGTAGTGCAGACTTAATGGTAGCATCAAATTCAAGGCACTTATGGTGGCCTACAGGGTGACTGATGGTTCTGCTCCCATCTACCTGAATACTCTCCTAAAGCCCTATGTCACCCGCCGACCGCTTCACTCCTCTAAGGAACGTTATCTAGCACGGCCAACACCTTGCACTGGTCAATCCAGACTCTTCTCATGTTTGGTTCCATGCCGGTGGAATGACCTTCCAAGTGCTACCAGATCAACTGATACCCTCTTCACCTTCAAGAAAGTCTTGAAGACCAGGCTCCAAGAATATCTCCTGCTGTAAATTTTGTGAATGCACTTAACAACTTATACTTAATTTCTCTTTTATACTGCACTTTATTACACTATTACACTTTCAACTTAAAATAGTGCAGTTTTTATGTTAGCAATATGCACTCTTTGTTAGTTTCTTTCATTGTGTTGTCTTGTAAGGCTTTGGATAAAAGCGTCTGCTAAATGCTTAAATGTAAATGTAAATGGTAGCTTCTGGACCTCAACATCATGGCATTCCAAGCTCACCTTGCCTACTGTTTCCATGGATTCATCCTCTTGCTCATCTGTGTGGTTTGACGCAAAAAAAGAAATGGCAGATTATTACCTAGCAGTGTATGTATGTGTGTGTGTGCGTTCGTGCCCACACACATATTTATCTATCTGCATGCATGCATGCATGTTTGTGTGTGTGGATGTGCACACTTGTCTCTCTGCGTGTGTGTGTGTGTGTGTGCCTACACACATATTTATCTATCTGCATGCATGCATGTTTGTGTGTGTGGATGTGCACACTTGTCTCTCTGCGTGTGTGTGTGTGTGCTTACACACATATTTATCTATCTGCATGCATGCATGTTTGTGTGTGTGGATGTGTGTGTGAGTGTATGTGTGGATGTGCACACTTGTCTCTCTGCGTGTGTGTGTGTGTGTGTGTGTGTGTGTGTGTACCTGTTTTAGGAGCAGCACTGTCCTCAGTGGGAGGGATAGGTGACGGCTCATCAGCCTCCTTGCTGCCCTCATCCTGTTCCTCCTCTCTCTGCCCTCGCTTTGACTTAGTGTACGGGGTCGTGGGTCTGACATGCAAACACACACACACACACACACACACACACACACACACACACACAGTGAGGCTTAGAACACTACAGAATTTCATGTCATTTCTCCCAGCAGAGTCATGTAGAGAAAATGCTTCCAAAGTGCTAAACTTGTGAGAGTGTGTCAGTGTGCATCTCACCCTTTCTTGGTGTTTTTCTTCTTGCTCTCCTGAGACGCCGGCGCAGGGGAAGGGGAACGCGAGCGTTTCCTCTTCTTGGCGTTTCCCGCCTTCTTGTCCCGCCGGTCGTCAGGGGTGGACACCTCATCCGTCAGCGTCTTGGCCGAGATCCGCTTCCTCCTCGTGCCCCCCTCACCGACCTCGTAGTCCTCCTCCGTCATCCACTCGTTATACTGGTCCAGATCCAGGATCCACTTAGCATGAACCTGGAACCAAAAGTGGTGCATTAGACATGCGCACACACATACAGACACACACACACACACAGACATACACACACACACACACACACATACAGACACACACACACACACACACACACACACACATACAGACATACACACACACACACACACACACACACACACATACATACACACATACATACAGTACATACACACACAGGCAGGTGCGCTCGTACACACACACACACATACATACACACACACTGTCCTGTCCATTGCCATCATTTCACTGCCTCAGGTCCATGTTCTATTTGACATACACACACACATACTATGCTTCAATCCTCAATCCACGAAAAAGTTTAATATGACTTTTTGTCTTTGTGTGTATGTGTCTGTGTGTGTGTGTGAGTGTGTATGTGTGTGTGTGTGTGTGTGCGCGCGTGTGTGAGTGTGTGTGAGTGTGTGCGTGTGTGTGAGTGTGTGTGTGTGTGAATGTGTGTGAGTGTGTATGTGTGCGTGTGTGTGAGTGTGTACGTGTGTGTGTGTGCGCCTGTGTGTGAGTGTGTGTGTGTGAGTGTGTGTGTGTGTGTGCGTTCACACTTCTACTTACCTTCCTGGGTTTCTCTGGAGTGGGTGCATCTTCCACTGCAGCTTCTATCTCATTGGCTGGGATCCATGTGTCATAACTGCAAAGGTGGGGAGGCATGTAAGTAAGTATGTGTGTGTGTGTGTGTGTGTGAGAGAGAGAGAGAGAGAGAGAGAAGGAGAGAATGTGTGAGTGTGTGTGTATACCTGTCTGGCCAGTATCCCCAGTGGAGCAACACCTGTTTGTCTCTCTTCATCACTGGTCGAACCCACTCTTCTGCAGCACACGCACACACAAACACACACATGCACACACACACACAGACCTGAGATCACACAGCTAGTAACATTACTATTTAACCAACTTGAAAAACATCAGGCTACCAGTTGTGATTGTTTAAGAGAGAAATAAAACTGTTCTTACCCTCCTCCAAACTGGGTGGTATTGGAACCACCACATGAGAGCTAGATGTCTTGTCTTCCGTCACAGATCCCTAAATAACACACACACATAGGGTGTAACATAATATTCTAGTACATCCTCTAATAATTCAAATAAACTTCTATCATAGTCTTTTGATTAATTCCAGAGTAGCTCACTACCATTGACACACACAGCTGACTGAAAGAACAGTGTGGCGCTAATCGCAAGAGACGATTTCCATAAATACCTGATGCCTCTTGATGATGTCCTTCAGTTTAACCAATAACTTAGGCTCAATCTCTGAACTTAGGTAAATGACAGGCCGTGACAGACAATTATTCTTCACAGAGAGCCGGAGAAACAGAGATGGAGACAGAGAGAGAGAATTTTGAATGCAAAATACATCTCTTAGCAAACTGGGTAAAATAAGTTTTAGTAGTTCTTGAATGCACATATTTGCCCCAGAACACACAATTACCTGTACCAGTGATTTCTCAATAGTCATGAACATCTCCACATTCCGGTCCATTCTGGAAGGATTCTGGAAGTCAAACCGACGCCTAGAGAGAAAAGGAAGCCTCACATTCACATCAGTATCACAACATATAAAAGCCAGATTGTGTGTGTATTTGAGTGTGTGTGTATTTGTGTGTGTGTGTGTGTGTGTGTGTGTGTATGTGTATGTGTGTGTGTATCATACCATCCTTGGTCGCTCTTGAACTTGTAGGCGGCAGCCAATATATGACAGAGGGCTCCACCTGGCTTAAAGTCTAGAAAGGTCTTCATCTGTATAACAGAGGAAGAGAGAGAGAGAGAGGGAAAAAGAAAGAGAAATAGAGAGAGAGAGAGAAAGAGAGAGAGAGAGATAGAGAGAGAGAGGAGAGAGACAGAGAGAGAGAGACAAATAAAGGGGGAGAGGAAGGAAGAGTCAGATGTTTCCTGCCAAGTGATATGAGGGAGTGTTGTGGTGAAACTGTGTGTGTGTGGTGTGTGGTGCGGTGTGGTGGTGGTGGTGGTAGTGGTGGTGTGTGTGTGTGTGTGCGTGTGTGATTTGAATGTGTACATGATGTCAGAAAAAAGGCATAGCTGTGCACAGCGTTGACACACCAGGGAAAATCTCAAGACAGTGAAATAACTATGTTTGTACTGGAGCACAGACGATTATCTGATCATCGGGTCAATAGGTGTAGTCCTTTTCTCTAAAAGGAAGATAAATATTTAGACTGCCCTCTCTAAGAAAGTCCAATGTTATTGACAAGTAATAGCTATTGTTCCGTGCATAGCCCCACACACTGACAGCACACACCATTGGTTCAGATATATGATTGACAGGTCAATCATTATTGCCTCCACCAAGCCGATTACATCTTCAGTGCAGTTCATCTATGCACAAGATTGCACTGGGCAGAAAGGTGAAGCATGGGTCAAGGAATAATACCCATGCAAAAAACTTTACTTTCATTTTCGTAACTGTTGTAATGAGTTCAAACACTTTTCACAATAAGAATGAATGGACTTTTGTTTGTGTGTGCATCCAGAACATGTGTGTGTCTGTGTTGGTGTGTGTGTGTGTGTGTCTGTCTGTGTGTGTTTACCGGTAGCTTGGTAAGTGGGGGATTGCTGACATGGCGCCCAAACACTTCCTCCTGGAACTGCAGGAGCTGGACCACCAGACTGGACAGCGACTTATTGGTAGGAGGCTCTGCCTGGATGTACTGTAGGTGGGAGAGACAGAGAGAGAGGGTTGCAAAAAGGGTTTGTACTTGCAGCTGCTGCTAGTGGTGGGATGTTACCCTGAGGCTCAAAAGTGATCCTGGACCACTCATCATTCTTATAATCCTGGGGCAACTGCCCTGTTTTTCAGTTTGTCCTATGTCTATGACGCATGTTATCTAAGAAAAAAATCATCCAGCAAGTAAAAAAAGATTTTTAAAAGGTTTACTGCAACAAATCCCATTACTCTCCCTTTTTACTACCACATTTCATCTTTGTATCACTGCACATACTCTGAATATGTGGTTAAATAGGCTATAATCATGCGTTTTGGTTATAGACCTAAAACAGCTCCAAACCAGCATCAGTTTTCATACTTTACCAGTTATAAAAGGTAATAAAATGCAGTGCTTAATTCAGGTCTCTGTGGCAATAAACCTGAACACCACACACACATAAAAAATCTTTTTAGCAAATCTTTACTAAAATTAAGTTTTACAAATGTAGTCCACTCTTACAAATCCCGCTGGAGTAGCCTTCGTGAAATGCACAGACAAAGTAAACTTAAATGATCCGTGAGTGCACCACTAAATAATTTAAAAGCTTTGAGGCTGCTATCTGTTTTCAGTCTAACTCTTTGAAATAATATTTACCTTTACCTGCAGTATCACTACCTGCATAGAAGCAAAAAAAAAAAAAACCCTAAAGACATTAATGAAAGTACAAACGGTTCTTTTGCTGGACTTGTGTGAAAGAGGCCTGGTTCAATGAATTCAACCATTTCCAGCCGGCTTATTCCGCATACACTTTACGTTAAAACAACACAGAAAACCAAAATATGCTATTGCATGGGAAAACATTATTCTGTCAAATAACTGATATCGCTAACGACAAACATAAATGCTGACCATATAGCTCACAAGACGATGTGAAACCTGTGAATTCTTCCATAATCGAAATATTTTCTTTTCTTACACGAAAAAATCGTTTAGTTCAGAGGAGAATAATGCAGATGTGCTCACAACCAAATCGTTTTTATTTTCATTCGTGCTTTGTATTTGCGTACCGGGGAGGGAGAAGAACACGAAGACGGCCTTTTGCACATCTGGATTCATGTAACGTTACTTGCGCCATCGATGCTATTCAGGGGCATCTGAGCTCGCACCGTTAGCAGTTAGCCCGTTCCTTCAACGGAATTGAGGCCATTATTGTCATTATCGGCATTGCATTTTCTCTCAAATACTAATACACTTTTCATGCCACCTGCACTCTAGTGTATGTGAACATGTCTGAGAGACAGAGAGGGTCAGTTGCTTTTGCATAATGCCCCCTGCATCCACAGACTGTATGCGGGTCTATTGTTTCAGTCTGGTTTGTGAACAGCTGGACTGGCTTCCCATCCTAGCTACCCTCCCTTCCAGCATCGCAAATCCGCCGTCCCTCAGCCTTCTCAGTGCACTTTTTCCTTTAAGATTTCCCTTTTCCTTTGGACTAAATGTCACAAAAAAACTCAACGTTACCTTTTTATAATTCTTTCCCAACCACACGCGTACATGGTCGAACTGCGAGACAGTGTCAGACGCTTCGAAATATTTTACATTCGGGCCTCCGTCTTTCTTCCGTACCGCCATCTTTGATGCAGAAGAAATTCGAATTTGGGCGCCCCCTTGTGTTATGTAATGCATCGCATTGAAAATCCAGGTTGCCTGACGATTGAAGCAGCAGAAGCTACATGCACAAATATTTTTTCGAACTTTGTAATGCTTTGACACCTGATTTTCTAATAGTGATAATAATTCCCCTCGTTTCCACTTCCCAGTCACCCCTCAGAGCGCATAATTTGCGGTGTGATTACCGTTGGATTACTGTAGACTAGGACTACTGATTACATAGTCAGCCAATAAGGATAATAGAAATTCAAGCCATGGAGACCACTTCTCAGCAGCTCACGAAGTGACAAAGCTTAAGGGCAAACTATGCTCATTGCTCACTGAGCGCGGGAGTGCAGAGGAGCAACGAAAGGCATCCAGCAACGGTCAGTCGTCTGTCTTTGCCTGCGAGGGGTGGACATTGTGACTGTTTAGTCAGACCTTGAACTTCCACATGCTGTCTGACTGACACCACGAGGTGTGGACTTGCCTTGTAGACTGAACGCAGTGTTGACTATCGTGAAGGTGAGGTGGCCGTGAATTATTATGTGTGGATCAGTCACTAGAATCCCTGCAGAGGATTGTGAGGACGGTTGAAAAGATCACGGGGACCTCTCTTCCCCCGCTCTCCGGCATCTACAACAGTGTCTGCACAAACGAGCATTGCTAAAGACACAACACCATATCCATGGACTGTTCTCCCTAATGCCATTAGGGAAAATGTATACCACAATGTAACTGCCCGCACCTCCAGAATGGGGAAGAGAGACAACAAAACATGACATGTTTATTCACTCTGAACTGAATGTACACTTGCACTTTTTCTGTGCTGTGCTAAATACTCTATATTCTACCTCCACCACACTGTGAACCAATCCTACAAAAATCAGTGCTCTGTTACACACCTACTTATGCCCTGTCTTCTTGTCTATTGTCTGACGCACTTGATGTATATTTACAACGTATGTGCACTAAATGTAACCTAAGTGCACTAAATGTAGCCTGTCTCAAATGTCTTTCTATATATCTTAAATGGAGCATCACTTGAATAGTGAATCTTTGTTTTGCCTCACTTTATACAGTGTAGGTCATATGGCTGAAATGACAATAAAACCCACTTAACTTGATTAGAGAGCCGCAGCATCTTTCTGCAAGGCCTCAGCTCTTTGCCCTCATGCAGACCCTTGACCACATAGGCCCTAAGGAGGGGGAGCATCTCCTTGTGCGGGAGATTGGAAGTGGAGAACCACAGACAGACACGGTCATGGGCCAACACTCAACTTCAGTAACTTGTAGTTCATTTTATATTCTCTGTAGGGTCAAGCATTCTTCCTCCTTAAGACAACTCTACTGTTCTTTGTTGACATTCATATATATATATATATATATATATATATATAAAATATATATTACTTCACAAATACATCTGCCGAAATGATATCACACACTATGGTATGTACAGCAGATTTTTGTCATAGTGTGTTGATGTGTGTTCATGTGTATGTGTGTTCATTCACCTGTGTCAGTGTGACTGTGCTTCACAATCCTTTGCATATTTGACTGTATCCACATCCACACACCCATCACTCTTGCTGGTCATATTAAAGGAGAAATCCGGTGTGAATCAATACAGGTCTCTGAGTACTGACAGTAAGAAAAAGAACAGGAAAATTTTATAAAACATAGACTTAATTGGGAATTGGGCAGTTAACAATAACGGAATGGGGCAGTTATGGGCTGAATGCGGTTTCATTTTGTTATGCTCCATTCAGTTAATGTTAGTTGCTATTGTCTATGTTGATATCTTTTTTTTTTTTTCAAACAACAGGGCTATGGATTGATTCACACCGGATTTCTCCATTAAGAATCATTGTTTTTTTGGACTTTTTATGGGTAGTTTTCACTGGGTTGTGTGTGTATTTGACCCACCTGAAACCCATGACACATGCAGCTGAACTCATTTAATACCCATTTATCAAATTATAATCACTGGAGGCAGCGCAGACAAAAAAAATAAAGAGTGAAATGCAGTTCATGTGAGATGTGTCAGTTGCATCTGTCTTATGGTCAGTATGTGAGACTTGAAACCCCTCTTACATACTGTCATATAGTAGACCTACTATGGAATATGTACATTCTAGAATGTGGGCTTAATAGAACTGCTTAATCTGAGGTTGCAGAACTCATAGACTATAGAGTTGTTGTATGATAACTTGTACAAATGGTAGATCTACTGCTGCACATCACCTGAATGAAAGACAAACTAAAGTGTAAACCTTATTTCTTGCATCCATGGTCCATGGTCCCATACTTCATCTGTATGTAAAGATCTATCACTAAAACATGCACACAAAAACGGAAAATTTGAAACATGTGAAATGTGTCATATTTGGTTGTTCCTGAACTATCTCCACCTCTGCATTGTCATTGCTGGGCCTATTATGTAATGCTGTGAAAATGGAGCAAAATGAAATCTTGACTACTTGGAGCCATTAGTGGACACACATTACTTATACCTGCAAGTATCTTGTTAACAACTTTGGATTAGCAAACTCCTTGTTCAAACCTCTGCATGTTATTCCCTCAGGGGGCAGCTCTACAGAGGAAGAGAGAGAGCACACAGCCTATAAATGTACTGTGCACTTATAAGTTCACCATTCTGTTTTGATATTGATTCATACTGGTTTAAATCCTGTATGATGGAGTAGACTTGATGCCTTGATGATTCTGGTTTGACCCCCCCACCCCCCCAACACACACACACACACACACACACACACACAAACCACACAAACATTTGATGCAGCCATTCATACACAGTAAGATAGACAGCTAGAGTAATTGGAGGGCTGCTTTATTGTTGGAAAAAGGTTTCGTGCTCAAATGAAGGCAGTCTGTCCGTGACTCTCTCCATGGCCACACTCTTGTGCAACACACCATTTCAATCCACAACAGCAACAACCAAACCAAACCAAACCAAACAAAACAAAACAATAGAAAAGAGAAAACAACAACAACAACAACAAAAAAACATCTTGCTTTATTTTTGATTATTCTCAGCAAATAAAGTCAGCATCCCCAGTCATGCGACGATATAACATAGGCACATGTTAATCAGTATGAGTGAGGTCTCTACAGAAAGGATACAATTAACAGAGAGATGAGAGAATCATTCGCTGTGTGGCCTCAAAGACTTGACCCCTGGTAGGGGCCACATTCACACAACAGCCCACTGTTCTGGATCGATACAGACATGATTGGAGGTACTGGCCCTTGCTCCCAGGGCCCTGTTCACCTTTGACATTGTAAGCAAGGCTAACTCCAACTGGTCACAGGGCTTGCAATGTTTGGATTGTTTCTCCTTTTTCTTCATTAACAAACACAATAGGCAGCTGAAAAGGCACGTGTCATTAAGACATATTGCACCTGAAATTAACAGAACAATGAAAACGATGATGACTTCAAAGAAATCAGAATAAAGCCATTATCAATGCACTAATGTTTGTGTATTGGTGTGGTTTTGGGGTGGGGGGGTTAAAGTTAAACAAGCATTGAACAGTCACACACACACACACACACACACACACACACACACATACACACACACACACACGCATAGGTGTAAGGAGCATTTACTACACAGGGGTCTAAATTAGTGATTGGTGGAAAGGAGAATGTTCATGAAGGAAGGACTAGGATAAAAGTGTGAGGAAACACTCGTATAAAAGGAGTATGAGTGTGTGCGTATGTTTCTATGTGTGTGTGTGTGTGTGTGTGTGTGTGTGTGCGTGTAAGACTGTGTTTGTGTGAGACTGAGTGAGCAAATGTGTATAAAAAAGGTGTGTGTCTGTGTGTGTGGCTTGCTTACTGATGTTGTGTAGCCAAAAATACAAACAATGGGGCCGTGTCTTACACAGTTGCTCATATGGACACACACACATACACACATTTGTGTGTCTGTCTGCATGCGCGATATAGCTCTACATTTGCATTGATTTATACATACGCTGTTAAATTTTCATATAATTCTTTAATTTTAGATTTCACTCGTAAAAGTTAAAGTGTCTCGTCAAACGTAATTCCCTCTAAGCCTTTTTCACTCTAGCCACAGGTGCTCAAAGCCAGTCAGCCGGGGTTAAGAATAGTTTGCTGGATTAGATTAATAGCAATAGTTTTTAACCACTTCTGTATTTACAAAATCTAAGCATGCTGTTAAAATAAAATTATATATTACATTATTTATAGACCCTTAAAAAGTTCATTCTTAACTTTTTAGCATTTGTGCCGTTTACATTATAGCTTGTACTGTACATTTTTATATTGTTTGTCTTCATCATTTGGTTTTTATTTTGTGATGACTGATTCAGATTTTTCTTTACTTATTTTTAATGAATGTGAATGGTTGTTCAGTAAGGGGGAAGCAGTGATGGATTTTCATTTGGAGTTTTGTCTTTTTTTTCTTTCTGTTCCGTCGGTTTTTTTTTTTTGGTTTATGTGAATGCTCACGCTCTGTCATGCAGCAGCCAGAGCTGGAGGAAGAGGAAGAGAGAAGGACCTAGAGAAGTCAGAAATGACATCACAATAGGAAGCAGCTCCAGGATTCTGACCGTGTTCCAGCAAATTCTTTTTGTTGCCCCCTGTTTGAAGAGAAAGAGTTCTCGAGACCTGAAACTAAATGCACAGGGTGCAAACCCCTGGCACTCAAATCTTTTTTTTTTTTTTTTTAACCTTCCAGCACACCTCTCGGTCACATATATCCTTCTATCTTATCTTTTACAACTACACACCTGTCTGTCGAAGCATACACACACACATACTCACACATAACCTTTAGTGCCTTGTTACGCATGTTTACACATCTCACCATTTCACAAAATGTGACTGATGACATCCCTCAACACACACACACACATGCTCACCAGCAAAAAAAAAAAAATCACAAAGATGCAACACAAAAATAATGTTCTAATATCGATGACAGTTAAATAAAACTCTTCGACTGAAAGACATTCTTCCTCTCTGTTCCAACCACACACATTCTCTCTTCTCCAGTTCTCCGTCACTGTCTTTATTAAAAAGCGAGACGGACCCAGCAGGACAGTGCCACCACAGAGGGCATCCGCAAAAGCAGCAGAGTTTAAACTGAAAAAAATCAACACCACCTCTCCAGACTACTACTTTGACTTTTCTAATATGTTCAAGCTTGTCCTAATAGCCCTGAAGTTATGGTCATCTCTCTCAGACTCTTACAGACAGACACACATACACACATACTCACACGACAACCCCTGCCCAAGGTCAACCCTCTCTGAGGGCAACTCAAAGGATGCTAGGCTGATTCACAAATTGCTGCATAAAAAGAAACTATAGGCTTTTTAAAATATACAGTCTTTAGCAAGAATCTCTCTCTCTCTCTCACTCTTTCACTCTCTATGTGCCATGAAACTGTCAATCATAACAACATTCATTTCTGATTTGTCAAGAGGCCTCTACTGCAGTCATGACTGACCAATCGCATAACTTCTGGTTCAGAAGAGCCATCGCACATGGTTACCCAACTGGCCTGAAGCCAAACTCTCTCTCCTGAAAGCCCTAAATTCAAGCTCAGCCCTGTGAGTTTCACCCAGTGGCAGGCTGAGCTCTCTAGCGCCCTCAGGTGGTCTGTTTCCTCATGACTACTCATGGCTGATTACTCATGCAGATTTCTGAACAAAGCATGCCATCATGCATCATCGTTATGCATTGAACAAGCACAATTATCCATTAATGAGTCTGGACTTGCGTGTATGTGTCTGTATGTATATATGTGTGTGTGTTTGTGTGTGCGTGTGTGTGTGTGTTTACGTATACTTATGGGGTCCTGGTAAGCTGCACCAGCTTGGACAAATAAGTCTGACATCATGACAAAGAAATGTATGAGGAGTTACTGATGGTGACATTGCTGTAAATATCATGAGGAACATTTTTGGATGGTGATAAAGTTTTCTCCACATTTTCCTGTTTTTGTTTTTTTGTTTGTTTGTTTGTTTGTTTGTTTTTTTGCCCTTCAAGTAATGCAAAAAACCCCAAAGGATTGCCCGCCCAGGCTCAGCCTCTGAGAAATAGTAGAGAGAGAGAGAGGTCTCCACTCTCGCTCCTCTGGAGTGTTAGTGTCTGTTCAGTTTGCATGTTCACTCAGTGCCACCACCAGAGCCGGCTTGGGCTGAGCGGAGAGGGCAGAGTGGTGATTGGTGTATACACCTCAGAACACACATGCCAGAACCAATGAGGGTTTGGGGTGGGTGGGTCCCCCCCTCTGAACACCTCCACCACTGTAGGTCTGCTGCTCAGTGTCTGTTTCTGAGTCTGTGTTTGGATGCAACAAAATAGGACAAAAGCGTTAATGTTTGGTTTCATCTTAGAGTCTTCAAGCTTCAAGGAAATTGCTCCACTCTTGCTCTCCTCTCTCTCTCTCTCCACCGTTAGACCTGTGAAGTCTGTAAACAATTTTTTGTTTCATATTCTTATTTTTGAATATCTTTTTTTGTTTGTTAACTTGCAAATGAAATTTTTATCTGTACATGTGTGGTTAGATTCAAGGATTCCTCTTTCTTTTGCTTGAAGTTAATATTTATGTTATTATTCTTATTATTATTGGTATGAAAAGTCTCAGGGAGTGGTGGCAGCCTAACACTTGGACTCCCTGACTTCTTTTTGGTTTCGGCCCTTTTCCTTGCGCCCTTTGCCCTCATTCTCATCCTGCTTGTCCTTCTCGGGCTTGGTGACGCTGTCGTATGATGGCAGCGATGCGGTCGAGGGCGTATTCTCCTTCTTTTCCTGATTGGTTCCTCCATTCTCCAGCTTGTTATTGGCGGGTCTGCGCTTGCAGACGAAGCCGGACCTCGCCAAGTGGGCCCGGTAGGCCCGTTGGATGACTACGGCCGACACCTCCTCCTGCTTGCGGCGTAGAGTGGTGGTGATGGGCTCGTAGGACACCTTGGACGGATTGGCTGCCACAAAGCGCTCCTCCATCTGTTGCCGCATCATGTCCAGGTCGCCGCTGTCGCCTAACACACGTTTGGTAAAGGCAAAGAGGATGTCCAGGCAGTGGATGCGGTCGCCGCTGACCATTGGCAGGTCCATGGCGATCAACTCAATGATGTTGGGCTTGGGCACGCGCAGCGGGTGCTCAAGTGTATCGGCAAAGTCGGGCAGCTTGGCGAATGTGATAAACTGCGAAGCATCTGGGTCAAACTTCTCCCAGATCTCGTAGAAGGACTCAAAGTCATCTTCGCAGAGCGGGTCGGCACTCTCCTCCGTGGCCACGCTGAAGTTCTCAAGGATGATGGCGATGTACATGTTCACCACGATGAGGAATGACACAATGATGTACATGACAAAGAAGAAGATGCCCACTGAAGGGTTTCCACAGTTTCCTTTGACTGTGGTGCCTGGGTTCTCCTTAAGGGGATTGCAGTCGGGAGGGTAGTTCAGGATTGGGGCTAAAAGTCCGTCCCAACCAGCTGATGTGGTGATCATGAACAAGATGATCATGGAGTTGCCGAATGTTTCAAAGTTGTACATGTCATCAATGCCCAGCTCTCTCTTCACATAGGCGAAGTTGGACATACCGAAGATGGAGAAGATGAACATGACCAGAAATAGCAGAAGCCCGATGTTGAACAGGGCCGGAAGTGACATCATCAGAGCAAAGAGCAGAGTTCGGATGCCTTTGGCTCCTTTGATAAGACGCAGAATGCGGCCGATACGTGCCAGACGGATCACCCTGAAGAGCGTCGGTGACACAAAGTACTTTTCAATCAAGTCTGCCAGGAACATACCTGCGAAACAGACAGACAGAGAGACAAAATTTGTAAAAAATTATTTGTCAAAAAGATATACTCAAAAGCATTACAAATACAAAAAAGCACTTCTGTTTTATGTAACATAGGGCATGTTTCATATCATTCTCATCACAAGGAATGAGTGTAAGCAACAATCTGATGACAAATTGGGCCATATACAGTAAATTCCAATGATGCTCTGCTGCAGGCCTTTTCATTGTCTTGGCCCTGCAGTATCAGTAGTGTTGGTGTCCTACCACCAGGGAGCAGCAGATCATGAGCTGTGCTCTGCTGAGTAATGAGAATCCATCTTCACGAGAAAAGGTGGAGGGGCCATTACAGTGGAGAATTTCTCACAGTACTCACCTTGAACCATGATATTACAATCATCAGGTCTACCTGTGCTTACTTCTTATCTGCATCACCATTTACTGTTTTTTTTTGTTTGTTTGGCTAAACACATTTACAATTATGCATTTAGCAGATGCTTTTATCCAAAGCGTCTTACATTTTGTCAACTAACAATTGTTCAGGACCAGTTTCCCCTAGGGTTAATTTGCTTTACTCAAGGGCACAACGGTGGCAGCTGGGATTTGAACCCACAACTTTCCCGGTTACTAGCATGCTAGCCAAGTTCCTTCACTGCTACACTACCACCACCCTATGGCAGAGGAGGAATGGAGAGTATGACATAAAAATCACCCACTATAGAGACTATGCCTGAATAAACCTCTTGACCGCTCTTGTGAGCAGAGGAACTACTGATGGCCATATGAAAACTCACCCACTATAGACAGGATGACCACAACACAATCAAAGATGTTCCAGCCATTTGTGAAGTAATAGTGCCTGAGGGCGAAGAGCTTGAGCACAAACTCAGAGGTGAAGACCACAATGAAGATGAAATTGACCCAGTAGAGGATGTTCTCAGTCTCCTCTGATTGGTCGTCTGTCTCCACCATCATGGTGACCATGTTGAGGCAGATCAAGATCATGATGGAAATGTCAAACACCTGCTGGGTCACAAAGTCAAACACCTTCCCCTGGATATCATTCTACAAAAACAAAGGGAGCGAGAGAGAGACAGAGACAGAGAGGGAGAGAGAGAGAATTAAAAAATTACATACACATAAAAAATAAATACACAAAAGGATACAATAGACTTTTTATATATTTTTATATACACTGTATGTTCCTGACACAATTTTTCTCCAAATAAAACAGCAATTTTTTTGGTGTGTTGGCACATGCGTGCGCACGTGTGAGAGAGAGAGAGAGAGAGAGAGAGAGTAAATCTGTGTCTTAATCCATCAATAAAGAGGGCTAAGAAAGACATGACATCATCAGCACAATAGCGGGAGGCATGGGTGAACATACCAGAGGTCTGGGGATTGGCTTCTGTGGTTTCTTAGAACCCAGCTTTTTCATGGCATTGTAGTACTTCTTCTGTTCCTCCGTCATGAAGATGTCCTGACCTCCAAAGTGCAGACACAACACAGTTCTGGTCACAACCATGGAGATATCAGACCCAGAAAAAAATTACCACTACTGCTAAAGTAAAAGGCCAGTACTATGCTGTCTAGATTATTGGTTCTCAAACTGGGGAGGGGGTCTGCAGCTGGTGGCCAGGGGCTCAGTGAAAAATTATGCTATACTATAAATATAAATTTTGTATAATATAAGTAAGTAATAAGTATAATATGTGTCTTATGGGGAGAAAATACTAGAGATCCGCATAGAGCTCACTTGCATTGTGTGCTTTACTCCCACCAGCATGTCTTTTTAAAACTGTTGTAGCTAATAACTGTTGTTATTAGCAAAATATGTTTTTAGAATAAGAATTCAAAATCATCTGACAGAGCCGAAAAATGGCTATATTCTTATATGGTTAAATTTTTCTTGTGATTATGAGGGGTCCTTGAAAGAAATTCCACTCCATGAGGAGTCCCAGGCCCAATACAGTTTGAGAACCCCTGATCTAGATTATGTAATGGCCACTTCTGTCCAAGACCGGCAGCCAGTGCCTTTGCCTCTCAAATGTGTTGTCCCTGTGAGGGAAAGGCAAGAGAAGAAGCTGAGCGCTTATCTTTTTCTTCTGCTGGTTGAAGTTGTCAATGATGACACCAATGAAGAGGTTGAGGGTGAAGAAGGAGCCGAAGATGATGAAGATGACGAAATAGATGTACATGTAGATGTTGTCCTCATACATAGGCTGGTCCTCAACCTACACACACACACACACACAAAAACACACACCACTGAGTTATTGATAATGACATTACATAAGATAAATATGAGCATACCACTCATCAAAAATATCACATTCATCACCCTCATTGGTTGCTGTGTATTGCATTTTTAAAATGTACAGCATATTAAAGTAAAACATTATCAGGACCTTTCTGGAATCAACTGCAGCGTACATGATGTCCATCCAGCCTTTGAATGTAGCCTACAGAGTAGGAAATGCAGAAATAGTTTTTAGAAAAGGTGTTGAACAGCAGTTGAATTAAGGACAAACCACAGTACTGGAAGGCAGCCCAATGCTTACCACTTGCAAGAGCGCCAGGTAGCCTGCACCCACGTTGTCGAAGTTGATCTTGACGTTTTTCCAGCGAACCTCAGTGTAGTTGGAGTTGATCAGCTCGAAGCACTGCGTTCGGTTGTTGACATCCTTTGGGTCGAAGTACTCCTCGGACGTCTCGTTGAAGCAGTAGTAGTACTTCCCGGCAAACAAGTTGACCCCCATGATGCTGAAGATGAGCCAGAAGATGAGGCAGACAAGCAGTACGTTCATGATGGAGGGGATGGCGCCCACCAGAGCATTCACCACCACCTTAAACATGGAGGTACACACAGGAGAATACGACAGTGATAAATATGGCTCTGTCGAAACAACTGTATCCCTCACAATAAAAGCAAAGCGAGGCAGCTAGTGTTCAGGAATAGACTTGCTAGACATGCTGTGTGGGTGTAATAGAAGTGATTTGAACTCCATGCTCTTGTTCTCAATGTAAACCTTACCGTAAACCGTCTACTTTGAGAGACTGATTTGTCCTCTAAGTTTAGCTAAATTCATCATTAGCAGAATATGATTAAGCAGCCTGAGATGCTGTTATAGTGACTGATTCAGTTATACAAGTATACTATATTTATTCTTCATAAATAATAAAAAATCACCACTTATGGTGGACTTATGGTGATAATGCACCAGGCAACTTTTCCAAAAAATTCTGTGAAGCAGTTAATGACCAGTAAGGTTTGTTTTTCTTAATCTGAAGTGGTCATAATTGACCAGCAAAACTGTTCAAAGGGTGACCTTATGGATCCCTATCTTCAGACCAAACTGAGGTTCTCTCAGATAAATTGCTTAAACGATTACAATCTTACTAACTCAACATTTTATGTTCAGAATGACAGTCAAGAAAAAGTGCAGCATCTGTGTCGCACTCACTCACAGTACACATGCAGTCATGCAACCCACAGAGGAGATGGGAAGATGTATACTCTTACATGCACACCATCTTAGATGAGCCATTTGGATGATTACACACAGAGAAAACAGAGTGGAAACGGTAATCTGGAGTGTTTGCTAAAGAGTATAGATCTTTCACTCTCTGCAAAGTCATTACAGTCAGACGGGTTAGCCAGAAGCAACCATTCCCTCCTCCTCACAGGCAGGAAGGCAGGAAAGTTTCACTGCTACCTACCTCTCTAAATCCCACTGAGAAGTGACACAACACTGATTTGGCAATCTTCCTTTCTAGGCGCACAATAATAATGTTATCCTTATTCTGGTCATCTGATAGCTACAAGACTAGCTGACTATGTAGACAGGTAACATTAATTGCTATAATAACACCAATGACTAATCATCAATGTAATTAATAACCATAATTTACAACTGTTAATAACAATGCTATGTTGACATCTGTATATAATGAATATTTGTTTCAAGTCTTCCATGCACTGTATGATTGCCAAGAGAGTGAGGAGGTTGGGATCTTTGCTCATATTGACGGTAATGTGGATGACATGCAAAGCCAAGCATTTCTTTTTTGTAATGGACTGAACACAGAGTCGCTGAGAAACCGCATCCAAAGACCCTGACCCTCCCAGCCACCCTGACAGGGGGAATCACACATCTTGGGTGGAGGGTAGAAAGGGGAAGGGTTGGCAGCAATAGGAACTACAGACAGGTTGAGGCTTTAGGCCTTTAGGCCTTATTTCAGACAGAGGGAGGGATAGAAGTGTGTTATTCCACTTATTCCTTTACATAGTCTAGCTGTAGAATAATGGAATTATATTTTCTGAAGTCCTAAGCTTACTTGCAATTTGCAATAATCTTGTGGGACTTGGTACTCTACATGTAATCGGAGTTGACTTTGGTACACTGGTATTTCACAAAGCTAAAAATCTGAATACTCATTCTACCACTGAGCCACATTTCAAAACCAAAAACCTAAGCTAGGTCGCACATTTTCAGCAGTCAATAAACAGAACAGTAATGACACTTTTCAAATCGTAGAGTTACAGAGTTACAGTCTGCCTCTGATTTTCTGTAGTACGTTCTGAAGGTTCATGAATGGTGTTTTACTTTTCTGGCATTGTCTGGGCCACCAATTGA